>CAEGAF010072444.1:0-82826 GCA_903067075.1 Micropoecilia bifurca | reverse complement strand
ACACACACACACACACACACACACACACACACACACACACACACACACACACACACACACACACACGCACAAACACACAGAGAGGGTGCAGATAGCGGGAGGGGAAAACCTCCTCTCTGAAAGGGATGATGTCAGTCTCTGCAGCTGAGCCCCAGTTCCCGACTCTCTGCCTCCTGAAAACACACTGGCAGGCTGAGCCACAAAGAGGGGAGGAAGGGGAAACTTCGAGGGGGAGAGCCCCGGCAACAGAAACCCCCGCAGGTACGTATGCCACATTATCACCCGTCAGTTAGTGCGGTCATTCACTGTTATTTTGTCTCCTGCTGTTATGCTTTTAACTGCTGCGAGTGGCTCACCTCTTCAGGGTGCTATCTCTGTTTTCACAATATGTCACAGCAAACCTCCAAACGGGTGCGCTGAATGTAGACTTCTGCGTCTCAGTGAATGTTTGTGCCGCTTTCTGTTTGTCGGCGTGTGAATACAAAAGGGAGATGAACACACACTGATTAGTGGAAAGTTTTCTGGTTTTTTTTTTTTACTGAAAGGAAAGGAAAAAAAACTCTAGGGGAAAAAAAATCTGATCCAGTCAGATTAGAAGATGAGGATTTATTGTGCACAGACATAACAACAAAACTGTCCATAGGGTGTTTGCTATAGAGCTTTTCCTCTGTTTTAATTACGGATTTGTTTGGTTAAAAATAATGCCTTCTGAGACACTGGTGGTCCGACAGGTGACATAGCTGTGGTGAGTCATCCCATAACATCTGCCACTGACATCTCCTTTTCCCAGTTTACTTATGGGATGATGTTATAGTGTAATCTGGTTATTAAAATATCCAATCACACGCTCTCAGGCAGTCCAAAGCGTGTGTTGTTTGTTGCAACTAGAAAATTGATTTCCTGTTCCTGGGATTAGTTTATGAATGTCACCATCAAGCCAGACAACAACGTCTGCTGGGTCACATTGAATGCACAGAACAACAGCAAGAGATGACATTGACAAAAAGGTGTGCATTGTTCCTTTGCTCCGTCTGATGATTGCCCTTTTGGCCATCAGATTAAGAAAAAGCAGGTCCAAGCAGCCATCTATTTACACACCCGGGCTGTTGGCACGTCACTCAATTAGTCACAGTGTGGATTACACTCCACGAGGGGCTTGAGGAGAAAATCACAGTGGAAATCCAATTTTATGCCACATCAAATGTCAGGTTAGCCACCTCGGATACTCTGTGATGGATACAGATGATTGTGGGAGAAGACGAGGCAGTGCGTCTCATGGGAGGGAGATGGAGATGAAGGTTATAGTGGGAAACCAAATCAGACTGGTGTCTGAAGAGAGTGGTCCAATGCAGATCAGTGTCCCGGGTGAGAAAAAGAACATTACGTCAGCTGCCATCTCAAATTTGGTGTTGCTCAGTTGATCGTCAAATCAACTGGAAGGTGGGACCGCTGTGTTGCAGCCGATGTAACTACATTTGTCCTTGCATGCTGGTTCGCTAATAACTGGTAGATGGATCCAAAGCTAATCCATTGGTGTGTTTCAATTGTGTTTTAAAGAAAGCTGAATTGCCTTCGACTGTCTGCACAGGTCGATATCTGAAAGGCTCTGACAGTTGAATAGTTTCACAGGTACAAGTTCTTAAAAACACAAATTTTTTTGGTATGTGGAAACGTGAACAATGAAGACTTTCTCAAAAATATTGTCAAATTTGTCCTATTTTTTTATTAGATAAAAAAATTGTTGAGCATTTTTCTAGTATTTTTTGTATTTCTCAATCAGTTCCAAATAGATCATTAACAAACAGTATTAAAAGAGAAATACATCTGAGGTACTGTCTCCTAAGTGCGCAAGGTCCAGATCAGTGAGTGTCTCTATCTTCACAGAAATAAAATAGTAAAATTAGAAATATCAAGAAGGACAAGTTTTCTATTTATGTCTGCACATAGAATCTTTTATACTTTTAAAATACAAAAAAAATTCATAGTAAAACAGACTAAAATGTTTGCAAATACAGCTTGTGGGAAAAAAATGATATCTGTGTGGTGCAAACTTTTTCCTTCTAAAATAGTAACATGTCCTCTGTGATGCCAGCAGCTCTCTACACACCTGCTGCTGTTTGCTGTGTTGCACTCACGCTAAAAGCCTTTCATTTGTTTGCGCAGCCCTTTGCAGAAACCACACCATTTATTTCTGTAAACCTGGACCATCGACACAGGTCCTTTTAGCCATTGTGTGCTGCCTGTTTGCTCCCGTGGTGCTGACTGAAATGACAAATGGTCGAGTTGATAAAGGCTCTGTTGGCAGGAAGAGACCACGACTTCCTGTAGAGAGGCCATTCATTTGAGAATCCAGAGCCAGCTTTAGCATTACTTTATATGTATTTTCTGTGTACTGGCATGGGGAGCCTCCAGAAAGTTCTGTATGGAGATGCCATATCAGGAGCGTGGAGGTTAATCTGTCTTGAAATTGAGTTCCAATCTAAAAAAAAATCCCTTTGTTTTCAACTACCTTTTTGTCAAAAATAAACCGATTTGATGTAATTGAACATGCATGTTTAACCTCTAATAGATTTTGCCCCTTTAATTTTAAAATACTTTAACTTTCTTCATTTTTGACATGAATATGTGGAATGTGCTCTTTAAAGTGCCAGAAGCTCAATAGGAGATAGAAAAGGAAGTTATATAAATGCTGCATCTTATTGAAGCCATTCGATTTATCTCACAATTTTATGCATAAAAAAAATTGTATAGATCTAAGACTGTCTGGGTTGTTTGCCATGGTGGCACCCATGCTTAGAAGTCCATTTTGTTCTTGCTATTCACACTTGTTGATTAGAATTACAATGTAAGTCCATTACAATGTAGGAGGGTTTTAACAAAATGGCTATAGAGATCAAAAAGAGATCGTAGAAATATGTGGATATTTCCAAAAGAAATATCCACATCTTAACCAAATTGTCTGCTGCTGTTGCACATTACCAATTATCTGTGGGTTGCATGTTTCAGTACATATTTCAGAGAATGTACATCTCTCCAAAAAATAGGAAAAGGTGTTGCTATGTTTTCCTGATTAAGTATTCATCAACATCCTTGTTGATTACAGACATCAATATCCGCATTTGTTGCGACTGACCTCCCTCGCCCATATGTGTGGAAAACTAGATGCTCACTCGTCCTTCCTGTTTTGGTGCGACACATTTTTCCCCATCTTTCTATCTGGTTATCTCCCCCTGCGATTGCTAAAGCCTCAAATCCCCAGGAGAGGCGACCCGATCGGCCTCTCAGCCCACGTGTCATTACCGCTGACCAGCAGCCCATCTCTATCTGCCCCTGAACTCGTGACCTCCCTGAGAGGCAGCCAGCAGCACGATCCAGAGCGAGACAGGGGGATACAAAGTGAGGGAATGGAGATGGATGCAGAGAAATAGGTGGATGTCTGGAAAAAGAGGTGAAACATTGAGAAAAAAGAAAAAAAGCAGTTTCAGTGAGATAAAGGGAGGCAGAAGATAATGGGGAGAGGCACGGGGAAAAACGGGAAGAGGGAATGAGATACAGAAATGGAAATTGATGGTGAGGAGGCAAGAAAAGCGAGGGAGAAGGGAAGAGCGGGAAAATGAGGGTGGCGGCTGAGGAAAATAGATGCGGGAGAGAAACGGCAGAGAGGCAGGGAGGGAGAGAGATGAGATGCTATTTCAAGACCATACTTACTGATAATGTCACTCTACTTCAAAGTGCAAAGCGCTCCTGTCATGCTCCTGCATAACTGTGCCTCTGGAGAATTTCCCTCATATATCAGATGATAAAAAGACGCCTGACAGTGGGGTGTGTGGGGCTCCTACTCACTCTGTGTGACACATTCTGGGTTAAACTTTGACAAAACACACTGAAGTCTCTGCTTTAATTCTCTCTTCATCAACCACAGCTCCTGACCAGACGGCCCACTAAGGGGGAGGGGGGATTTTCACCAGCGCACAAAGGAGAAGCAGGGCGACGAGGTTCAGGTAAAAAACCAGGTGCAGACACAACAAATATCTATGAAAGCATAAAGGTTTTTATATTTCTTTAATAAATAATAGAGTATGATCATTGGGAAGATAGATGCAAATGGTAAAAGCAACGTTTCCTTTCAGTTTCACACAGTTGACATGTTAATCACAGGCGTTCAGCTTGCACTTCCTGATGGCTCTGACGACACCAAACTCATCAATCATGCAGCCTTCTGGGCATTCGTGCTCACAAATGAGTCCTTGACTTGCCAAAATTCCTGTGGTGTGATGTATTTTAATCCCAGCCGCCGTAAAAAAAAATGAACCGTGGATTCTCTGAAGAAGCAGTGAAACGTAACTTTGTTATTCAGGCGACACGACATACTTCTTTCTGCATATTTTTGGTCACACTTCTACCACACAGAAGATGTTGATCAAGCTGTTCTGCTCATATTGATCAGAAGGAGATCAAGCTGCTTGTGTTTTAAAACGCCTTATTTGTGTAATTACGCTAAATCTAATTATAATCCACGGCTAGTTATTTATTTTCTAATTATGGTGTAAAACTGCATTCAGATGATTCACAGTAGTACCAACAGACGGCTATCCATGCTTTCCCTCCATTTCCCTTCCATTCATGTTGTCAGGGTTTCAAAAAGCGCTTGAACTCAAGACAGGGATTGAGAACTAAACAACTCAACAGTTGATGCTTTTGTTGCAAAGCGCAGCAGTTGTCTTTCAACGCATCAGCAGATTTGCAGCAACATGTCGACTGATATCAACTGAAAGTCACCAAGGTATGTCAAAGTAATCAGGAAAGGCTCCATAAAAAGCCTTTTTCAATTAGTACAGTGTCAGTCAAAGCTTGCTCGCCCAATTAGACGCATGCAGGCAGCCAGCCAGTTTTTGTTTGTGAAAAAGCAGAATAGTAATTCCCTGATTCATTTCTGATTATAATATTTTTAGGCTGCAGAAATGAAACATGGCACTGTGCCTCAAGACTTCTGTGGGAATTATACAGATTCTACAAGAAATTTAAAAAAAAAAAGTAATTATCCCTTTTTACAGAAAGCTGGGCTGAGCTTTGCCAAAAAATGCTCAAAAACAGATAATGAATCAAACTTTATCGCTGGCCACATTTGTTGAAGAAAAAAACATTAATACATATTTTTATCAGTAGTGTTTTAGAGTTGTGTGGTGAGCATAAGTGGTTGATTTTAACTTGATCAATGACCGATTGGTAGGGAAGAATTTCTGATCAGTGAAAGCATCAGGCTTAAGTTATAAGCTGGAGCTAACCACAGTGTTCTGTTACAGAGAGAATAAGCTTCAAACTATTTTGACTATCACGTGTTCTGAAGTCCGAGGACAACAAAGAAATGCATGAAGCAAATGAAACTGCGTTTTTCAAAGTTTGTCTACAATTAATTGAAGCTATGAGAACCAAACTTTCAGCAGATAACAGGAAGACAGAACAATGCATGGCAATGTTGTAGAGGCAATAATATTTATTTTTTTAAATGAGTAAAGTTATCTTTTACATGATTGCTTTCTTCTAGAACCTGTGCGATTTCATCTTTGTTGGAAATAATAACCAACATCAGCAGAAATTTGCTAAAATTAGTAGTACTATACAAAAACCAAATATTGGAAATATTCTGATGAAATACACATAAGGATAAATGCAACATTTCCATATTTAATTTAAAGGGCGTGTTAAAATCATGTGATTTCTATGTGAGTCGTTATCTCTGCAAAAAAACAACAACAAAAAAAACATCCTGACAGCTGCCTAAGGAGAGCGGGAGTGAATTTATATCTTTAGTATGCTGTTCATGACTTTTACTGGACCGTAGCAAAAGGTCAAAATGTAACATACCTGCCAACCTTCTGTTGAGAATTTCAATTTAACCATCCTGGAGAGACTTTGAAAACATGTATAACTCTGTAGAGGAGCAGGCAGGAACCATGGCATAGGCTTGTTTTATTACCTGCTGTCACATGCCAAACCTCTGCCAAACTGCTATTCCCACTAAAGTTAATTAAAGACTTATTTGAGAAACACTGTGTTTTCCTCACACTGACTGCGTCAAGACTCAGATGGATGGCTACATTAACAGAAAACAGCAGAGTGGTAATAATGCAAATGAGATCACCAATTGGAAACAATAGCAATTACATCATTTTTTTGTATTAATGTATTTTGGTGAGTGTGACAATGGTTCTTGCACTTGCACATTTCATGTAATGCAGATTTTAATTTCCTATTAGAGCATGATTCAAAATTTGTTATTCAAAACTGAAAGTTCAATCTGAGGTCCTTATTTAAGATCTTCAAGAATTTAATATGAATCTTAAAAATGTATTTTTTAAATAAGGAGAAAACCTAAACAAGTAAATAAATATTTTTTTGTAAATATGCTAAATAAAATAAAACAGAAAAACAGAATCCATTTATGACAGTTATTTGTTAGATAAAACGCATATTTGCTCATCAGTATTTTTTGTTTTTCAAAATAAACGTGTTCTATACTTTTACAAGCATAAAATGACAACCTCTTTTTATACTGTTTCTTCTTTCTTCTATTCTCCTCAGGTCTCGCGATAATTCAGGAATAGGAAGATGTGAGACTCTCCTCCATGTTTGCAGTCTTTGAGTTCTACATGCAAGCCATGGTGTAATATGGCTTTTTATTCCTATGTGAGGATGAAAAATATTCATGTAGGAATAGAAGCTGTTTTACATGTGGTGAGAGAGCAGCACGACACAAGCCGAGAGCCGCTGGCCGCTCACTGAGACAGATGCACTACTGGAGAAATGTATCTGTCTTCTATTAAATGCTTCCCTGTAGTAAAAAAAACCCCAAAAAAAACGGTACATTTTTGCTCATTTTTCAAATGACGAGTTAACTCATTGATGTGCTCATCTGAGAGAGGAAGAAAGAAAAAAAAAATCAAGTCAGACTTTGTTTTGTGTGCACCTGTTTTTTGCCTCCAGGCACAAGCAGCTTCCACTGCTTCGGCTGTTTGATGCATTTGGTGACAGATGTCGTCCGCGGGGAAGCAGGAAACATTTGCAAAACATTTCAAGAACAAAGGAGGAGAAGAGCGATAAGAGACCAATACAGATCTTTAATAACAAACTGTAAAACAGGCACTTAGTGAACCACTTTACAACCTGCAAGAGACGCGCAGTTTCCCTTTCTTTTCAATGTCATTCATTTTGCACATTATTAAAATAAAACTTTGTCATGAAGCATTACATCAAACAATATTCTACCTACAATACTATACAATGAAGGTACATACAGTATAAACAAGATAAAGCACCTTTGTTGTCCAAGTAAATACTATTAATAATTAAACATTTGGAGTTACAGACACAGATAAATGAGTTTGTCATTTGTGTGTGGTATTATCAGTGCATGGAAGGAACTCCAAATACAGGTCCAGGGACTGCGATGTCCTCATCAGCACCTGAGTTTACGTATACACCAGAAGCTGTTGTAAGTTTTGAGTTCTTTCTGCCTACATATGAATGATTTGGTTTATACAGTATGTTCAATAAAGTAGAAAGAAAACTATTGGCTGTATATGTTGTAATTACTACAGATCTCCCTTCTGAGGACATGGGCGTTCACATTACATTTAAACAACATGTAGCACCAAGGTGTTTATACAAAAGCCTTATAATAATGAATGTCAACTTAGTACAGTAAAGTGTAAAAACAATACAAAATGAAAAGGTTGGAAGCATGTACTCAAAGTGCACAAATGTCCAAGTAAGGTACGGCACAATTTGATCCTTTAGCAAAAAAAGACTAAGAGAATAATGTAACTTCTGTAAAAACGGAGATGCGTTACTTAAAAAAACATTATTTTACTTGGTTTTCAAGTATGCTTTTATTTCTTTTTTTTTTAAAAAGTCTCCTTTATGCAAGTGATGCTTAAGAGCCCAATGAAATATTTAGTTTCTACCTGTCATTTGTCCTCATATTTGTGTAATAAAAAAGACATGTACATAAGAAGACATAAAGTGACTACGGAAGTAATTAACTGTAGTATTTCACAGAAAACAGCTGTGCAATTTCATTCACCATAATGACTTGTCTTAAACAATTATAACTGCAAAAAAAATTTACAGACTCTTATTCACAGATCCCCATCCCGCCCCGTCAGTTTATAGATTCTGATGTGTCCTTCCTCAAAGGAATCTTAAAGCTGGTGAGTTTTTGACCAAACAGCTGACTCAAAATGTGGTTCTGCGACTCTGCTGTCCGGTAAGAGTTACTCTCCACTGTCCTGACCCCCATCTTTGGCCTTGGCTTGTTTAAAGAATTGTTCATTGGAACTGAAGGCACTTTAGACACAAGAGAATGCACAGATCTCCCCAGAGGTCCCCTTTTGGATTTGTTCTCCGCGTTTTGAGGTGTAACGGTGTCAGGCTTCTTTGGCGTGCAGCTTTCAAGCAATCCTCTTTTTGCCTGTAAGCTCAAGTTTACATTCTTGCACTTGGAAATTATTTTGTTGCTAACAACATCGTCCCGTACAGAGGAGAGCACGGGATACTCATTTACTCCGTCCAGCTTCCTCTGCAGCGAGGGATTTGCAGACTTGCTCTGACGAAATTTCTTTTTGGGTTTAGAGTCAACACCAAAGTTCTCTTGTGTGAAAGGCGAGGACACCCTCTGCATGTTGTTTGTGGATTTCATGTCCTTCCGTCTCTTCTGTGGTTTCACCAAGTCTTTGTCGTCCCTCGCAGCCGATGCTAGAAGGGAGACCTTGGACTGAGGGGCCACTGTTGCTTCCGTCGTCTTTGCACATCCAGCTCCAGTGCTGGTTTTAGTGTTTTCTGGCGTTGCCGCTGGGGTGGCATTATTTTTCATCTGACTGCTACTTTCTTGTTCAGCACCATGTGATAATGCCTGCTGTTTAGTGTCATTACAAGACAATGTGCAATGCCTCTGCTCATCATCCCCCTGCTGCTTTAACTCATCAATGGCTAATTCTGCAGACTCAGGTGTCTGCAGAAAAATGTGATTTTCTGTAGAGCAGACAGAAGAGTTCTCAAAAACTGCTGGAGGCAAATCTGTTCTATCTTTAACTACCTCCTTCTCCCTTGCCATGCTACTTTCTTTAGATGATGCCCATGAAGTCCCTTCTGCTCTTATACAAACTGATTCATCCTCTTCTTTCACGTCACACGATTCAGTAATTGATTTCCTGTCATCCTCCTTCTCGAGGTTAGGTAGCAGAGTCACATCAAGCTCCTCTTTCTTGGGTGTCGCGGACCTGGATGAGCTCAGGTGAACGCAGCTCTCCAAGTCTTCAAGCAACTGAGAGCAGTCTGCAGTAATATCCTCCGTTTTCACATTCGCGTTGCTTGAGTCGTCGTGGTATTCACTCGGGACGGTCTGAGTGGAGTCATCAGCTGTGGACGCGCAGGGCTTTAAACACTGCGTGTCAGCATTCTGGTTTAAGTGTAGTGAGCTCAAACTAGCGATGCCGCTGTCTGAGCTGTTTTCTTGCAGACTGTCAGAGAGAAGCCTCTTCTTCTTACTGGCTGGTGAGTCGCACTCATTTTCTTTGGAGGCGGACGCTTTGACAGGTCTGAGGACGGCTCTGAATTTGAAAACTTTATTCCCCCCCGACAGGTGCTTCTCCATGTGACGGTCAAATTGCTCTTTTTTTGAGAATGTGTAGTTGCAAGTGCTGCAGATGAAAGACTTTTTAATCACATGCATGACGTCTGCACAGAGCTCACAAGTGTAAAGAGTCGTGTGCTTCGAATCCAGATCGTTCACCTCCTCATGATCTCTCCTTAGATGCTCTTTGAGCTCCTGGGCCTCCTGGTAAGAAACGGGGCACTTGTGGCACAGGAAGATCCTTTCCAGGTTGTGCACCACCAAATGCCTCTGGAGTTTGAAGGGTTTGGGGAACTGTTTTCCACAGTGGTGGCAGTCTCTTGAAGGATCTTTGCAGTTGGGATGCATCTCCACACTTTTCGGCGTCTCTGTTTTGTGCAGGACCTGGATTGGGGTTAAAGTGCTTTGTTTTCCGCCTCCTCCGCTGCTTTTAGTTTTGGGTGCCCTAGTCTCAGCCCCCTCCAACATTTTTCCTTCTCCTGCAGCTGCTTTTTCCTGCTCTTTAGTAGCTTTACTTGACTCTCTGCTGGCTTTGCTGGGACGCTGCTGCATGATCGAGGATATAAAGTTCTTCACTGCCGTTTCCTGCATGAAGCATCCAGAAATACCAAGCATGGAGCCTTGAGACTGTCCTCTCCTGGCAAACTGAGTGGCATGTTCTCTTAAGTGTTCATTGTACATCCAAACATCTGAAATCTCCTTCAAACACATTCCACAAGTCCAGATCCCTGTCTTATTTTTAGCGTGTTTTTCCCTCAGGTGGTCTCTCAGCTGCTCTCTGGAGCTGAACTTGCGTTGCACGCACATGTAACAGGTGGGAGGAGGGGATGGGTTGTGGGACAGCTTATGGAAGTTTAGCTCTCCGAGAGTGAGGAACCAGGTAAAACACACTTTGCATTTGTACTGCTTGTCTTTGACTTTAATCCCTCCGTCTTGTCGCTTCCTGCCTCGCCGCTCTGTCGCTTTCCTGGATTTTTCATCCTCTTTTCCATCTGCATCTGCAGTCTCAGAAAGAGGAGCCACCTGGGCATCTTTTTCAGAGTCCAGATACTGTATCTCGGGTAGCTGAAACGTCGTTTTGATGTTTTGTTCGCCGATGGTTTGGAAGGACTGAGCATCCTCCGCAACACGCGACTCTATTGTGCAGGGGGTTTCTGGCAGAGGCTCTTCATGTTTGCAATCGCTAGGTTCAGAGGTCACAACTGGGCAAGATTCAAAGCCAGTGAAGTCACTGGATGAGCTCCATTCAGGTGTAGCTTTACTGACAGTGCTTTCAATTAGATTCAAAGGATTATTTCCAACCTCACAAACATCCTGCGGATCGTTCTGATTAACATCTGGGACTGGATTTTCGTCGGGCTTTATAGTGCTGTTGTGACACATGTTCAGCATGATGGCATCGTCAATGGAGATGGTCTCATATTCGCAGCGCTTGCTTTGATGGTCAGTGACGGTCTGCATGCTGTGGGGTTCCACGATTTGGTCTTTATTTTGTATGAAAGTTTCAGCAGGAAGGTAATCTGCAGCCGCGTCTGAAGGGATTGATAATTTCTGCCTTTTGTTTCTTTTGCTGTACACTCTGGGACACTTTTTCCTCTTAGTTTCCTCATCTCTGGGAAATAGCTTTGAGAATGTGGTGTCGTCGTCGAGAATGGCCCTTAAGTCTGAGCTGATGCCGGGCGGACTGGGAGGGGAGGAATTCAGACAGGAGGTGGGATTTAGATTGTTGGTAGGGCATTTCATGTCTGTTGAAACATTTCTAAGAATCTCCGAGCCGAGGCTGTCCTTGGCTCCTTCCGATTCAGTCTTTTTGCAATCTCCAGTGATCTCCTTCTCTACAGATGCACTTTCCACATTTCTTTCTACATATGTCTCTATATATGCCATTTCTGTCACCTTCGTTTCTTTGAGCTGATTGTGCGCCACGGTTTCATTCATCTCATTTGACTCTTTCAGCGGAGTTTGGCTCGTGTTGTTATAAGTGTCTGCAGTGGCATGGTGAAAAAACTCTTCACCAAGAGCTTCTGAAGCTGCTCTTTCACTGATTTTCACCTCAGGGCATTTGCTTTGCTCCTGCAGAGCACTGCTTTTAAATTCGGGGGTTATGGCTTGAAGTATGTCTGTTTTTAATATTTTCAGGAGCTCGTCAGAGAAGGGTTCAGGATTCAGCTCACTGCTCTTGTTCTTTCTTCCTTTGTTGCTCTTCTTTGCCTTTGCCTGCAGTGGAGGGTTTTGATGGCTTATCTCATCCACTGCCACGCTGCTCATCTCAGTTGCTATTTCCTCCAGGACCGATTCAATCTCCGCCGTTTTAGAGATGAGAGAGCCGCTTAGCTCAGGCAGCCCATCTATTTTGGTTGTTGGGAAACACCTCTGTGAATCATCTTTTTGCTTTTTCACCGGCGCTTCATAAATAAGCGCAGTCCCTTGATGGCTCGGCGTCGTGCCCTGTGTGCTTTTCTCAGCTCTGGCTACATGCTTCATGGCCTTGTGTCTCTTCAGACCAGGCACAGTTCGGAAACACATGAAGCAAATCTCACAGAGCACTTTGCCCTGCGGATCGCTGCCCTGTGACTTCTTGTGTGTCATCTCTTTGTGTGTTTGCTGACCTGCTGAACACGGGGCTCTCTCTGCTGTCAGCTGCTTCTCTGGTGGGAGGGGAATTTTCTCATTTTCACTGATAATGAGCGGTTCGGCTTTTTTGGGAAGAGCGGCATCTTCGAAAGGAGCCTTGTGAGAATCTGGATTGACTGATGCAGCTTTTGTCAGAAGATCAGCTTGGATTTGCAAATCCTCAACAGGCTGAAGTGGATCATGAAATACTGGCAGGCTTGTCTTTGTGTTATCACATGAGGACTCAGTCTTTTGGATGACAGGTGTGAGACCCAGTGAAAAACAATTGAATTTCATACTCTGCTGTAGGACTAGGGGCTCATCAGATGGCTGCAGTTTAGCCTCGTGATCTGAGCCAAGTGGCATCGTTGCTTCTGTCTCAGTTTGTTTGAAAATCATTGTGGGATTAACGCTCAGGTCACATGACTCACAGCTTTCTGTGGGTCTCTTCTTGGTGTCGAAATCTTCCTCCGGTTTACTTGCAGGTGATATCGGTATGTAGTCGTACTGATTCAGCTTTGGAGGCTCCTCTGAGAGGTCGTTGTAGTTCAGGGGGCTGAGCTTTAAATCATACATCAGATCATCTTTTTCAACTTCGTCTTTCACCTCTGGAGGTCTGAAAGCGACAGGAGAGGACCTGACCGTTTCAGATTTTGGAATTATTCCGAGGTCCAGCTGCGGAGTGCTTATCAGAGAGCAGTCCATGTCAGCCGCTCTGCTTATTGAATTGCCTTTTGCTGCCCCTCTGTCGTCCGTGGCGATAGGAGATTTTGCATTTTGAGAGCGTCTGCCAATAAATTCGCTGCTGGATTTATTCTTTGCATTTAAATCTCCTTTCGAGTCAAATATCTGTGTGGGTGTTTGGTGAGACATCAATAAAAGAGAACTGGCCGGCGAGGCAGATTCCAAAACGACGCGGCTTTCTTCTGATGCCTCTCTGCACGGCGAGTTCTGCCGGCTTGCCATGAAATCAACAGGAAGATACTCTTTGATGTCCTGAACATTCAGAATCTCCTCTTGCTCGGCGAAGACGAGGCCCGCATCAGTTTTTAACGGCTCATTAAATGGAGTCTCTTTGCAGGAATCGCCGTTAATGATGCCGTCAGGCCGTGACAGGATCAACAGATTGCTTTGTCCCTCTGCAGATGGGGTGTCGTGGAGGGGTGAGCAGCACCTTTCTGGGTTAGTTTTAACCAGCTCAGGACTGCAGGGCTTATCTTTGCTAACCATCTCCAGTGACATATTTGATTTACTGTATGCATTTGAAGGGCTGTGGTTTTCAGACGCAGAGATTGCTATCAAATTGTCTTGCTTTGAAGTCTCAATTATTTTGCCCACTTTCAACTCTGCAGCTTGTGGTGAGTTGAAGCCTTCAGGATGTTTGTTGTCGTTAGTGTATTGTTGCTCCAGAGCTGATTTAATCACGCCTGCCATTTTCTCGCCAATCCGCTGTGTGAGGTTAGCTGGGGCCGGTGATGAAGGATGACCCTCAGGTTGATGAGTGATTTCCTCTGCTGCCTCTGGGTCATTGCGGCCTTCTCTGCAATCACCGTTGCTTTTAATAGGCGGATTTAAATCATCTGTCTCGCTGTCAGCTGAACAGTGAGCAGACATGACATCTGGTTCAACCTTGTTTACTGCGTTGCGATCCTCACCTTGTCTGGCTTCAGGTTCATGCCAGGAAACGGACCGCTTACCTCCAAGTGAAGGGTCAGAATCCTCGTGAACAGATGACTGCGACTCGTTGTGAACGATTTTAATTTCATCCTTCTGCTCACTGATATTTGAAAGCAGTGAAATATACTCCTTTGAGGTAATTACCTCCTTTTCGCAGCAATCTTCTCTCTCGGCTGCATCAGGGGCCTGACATTCAGCTTCTTCATGTTGTTGACTGGTGGGAGAGTTGACATTTGGCTCCTTATGTTTTGATATAATAGGTTCTTTTTGGAAAATAGGGTCTGAAATTACCTCCAAGCTTTTCATGAGGTTTTCAGCATATCTTCTTTGCTCTGAAATATCTTCTTTTGTTTCTCCGGGAGTGTCGTCTTCCACTCTGTTCGTCCCCAGATTTACGTCGGGATGGAGGTGCTCATGCTTAAGTGCTGCTGCTTCGCTGTGAATCTCAGGGTGGGGGGCGTGATTTGCACCCACCAGGTCAAACTGAAAGGTACTGGGCCATGGGAGTTCTGGGTTTGTGAAAGTCTCGGGGTGATGGTTTGCTTGAGCTGAGCATTTGATGTTCAACCGATTGTGCTGAAGCTCAGAGTCGTTGGCAATTCGCAGCGGTGAAAATTTGCTCATTTGCAGCTGTTTCTGACCCTCCTGGATCAGGAGCGGTGGGCTTTCCAGCTTAGTCGTCTGAAGCTGATTTTCAAGCTCATTTACTATTCTCTTGATCTCCAGCTCATCCTCTGATGCACAGCTGCTGAGATTTGCGCTGTAGTCAATTATTTTCTCCGGGAGAGACAATGGGATGTGACTGTAATCGGACTTTTTCTCGTTTGATTTCTCGGAAATTCCTTTGTACTGGGATATCTCGTCCCGTAGCACAGGGTTAACCATGAGATTCCAGTCTCTTTGTTCCATGAAAGGAGAAAAAGATGAGACAAATGCCTCCTTTTTGTCAGCTGTGCTCTCTACTGAATGAAAACTGTCTTTCTGAATGGGGATCTCCGAGTAAAGGCCACTGTCGAACGCCGTGAGGTCCCCGAACATGGAGGAGGTGTCGAAGGAAAGTGGGGATTTGATGAGGCCTTGCTCCGGGTCCATGGGGTAGGGCATGAGGTGGAGTGCATCTTTCTGTATCAGTGGGCTCTGGCTTCCAGTCGGGGACAGGATCACCTCATCCATCAAAGATGTGCAAAGAGATGGGGGTCTGTGTGCGTCTAGGTCATTGACCAAAATAATTGCCTCTTTCACCATGCAGACACTCTCACTCTGTTTCTCCAATGTGGCGGCGCCTGATAGCCGGGGCTGTGCAGTTTTTGGCCCCTCGCCTGTTTTGTCCTTTGTGTTTCTGTCGACATTAAAATCAGCTTCTCCTGTGATAACGGGAGGCGGCGACTTAACCTCCAGAGTGTTTTTATCTGTGCTTTTGCACTGTGTTGGTCCGTCTTTGCTGCTCAAACTGTCTGTTTTCTGCAGGGTGTCGGCAACTGAGCCATTGTCACGTTTCTGAGGCACAACTTTGTCTCTCGATTTGGCCTGAGAGCTTCCTCTTTTTTCAGAGTTCTTGTCTGCCTCTCTTGCCTTTTGGTTAGACGAGAGCAGATCGGGAAATTCTTGATTTGAATATTTCTCCGGGTCCTCTGCAACTCCTTTTTTGTCAGAACATTTTGTCTTGTCGATGTTATATTTCTTGACAGATTTAGTGAATGTCAGTGCAAGTGTACTGGACTCTTTAAAAAGCTTCTGCGGGTTGGATCTGTCATGGTGTTTCTGCTCTGGAGAGTCTTTCTTTCTCTCGCTGTCTGAGTCAGTGCGGTCAGTGCTTTTGGGGCTTACAGATGTGCTGAGGTCGCTGCTCGTGGACGACCGGCTGCCTCGCCTCCTGAGTCTTTGGTGTTTTTCCGGTGTTAGAGACAGCTCCTCACTTTTCTTCATCTCAAAGCACTCTTTGGACTCATGCCTCCACGCCGCTTTCTCTCTCTCACTTCTCGCTCGCCATTTACACTGCTTGGTGTATGTGTATTTGCAGCGGCTGCTTTGATTCAGCCGGCCTTGGCTCGCTATCTTCACAGGCTCGCACTCATCATCCGAATCGGATACGTAATCATATTCTCCAAAAGCGGGATTCTGCACTGTTGGAGTGAGCCGCTCCATCACCAGGGAAAACTGGAGATTTTTGGTGCCTTTAACATGAAGCTTGTGGAGTTTATTTTTTTGCTGCACTATTTTGTGGATGAGCTCTTTGCTCCAGGTGCCCCCTCCAGTGCTTTTCCTTTTGCTTTCTTTTGCTGCAGCTCTCGAGGTTGGAGACGTGGAGGCCTGTAACGCTGCTGACCCCTGAAGTGCAGAGCTGTCCTGAAAGCTTTTTAAGCCACAATGCTCGGAAAACTTGCCGGATAGGAGAAACCTTTGTGAGCTCATGTTTTTGTCCTCGCTTTTACACAGCTTTCTCGTCTCTTTCGCTTTGCTCTCTTGTTCTGATGCCTTATCCATGAAGTCGATTTCTGAATTTTTATGAGCGCCATCATTTTTAATGTTAACTTTTTCATCCTCCTGCAAGCTCGCAGCCATTTTCCCTTTGCTCTCAACATGAGAGTTGTAACACTTTTCCTGTGTGAAGGATCTTTCGTCGGCTGCTTGTTTACTTTTGTTCTCTGGGAGTGCAGATTCTTTAGGTTTCAAACATATTTTGTTAGAGGATGCTTTGACTGTGGTTAGGTCATCATCAACAAATGCATCAATAAAACTGCTGTCTATCTCTGCATTGTCTGACTGATATCCAAGTCCATTGAGAGCTTCTGTTATTAGGCTGTCTAACTTAGCATCCTCCATCTCCAGCTCCGGCAGCGAGACATGAAGGTTACCGGGACCAGAGAACAAACCCAGCTTTAATGGGTCATCTTTGGCGTCTCCTTTTGTTTCACTGTCAGAAATAAGTTCTCCATTTTTGTTGAGGCCAAGCAATGACAGATGAAGGTCGGATGGACACCTTGAGAGAGAAGTACTTGACACAGCTAATGCTGCTTTAACCGGTTCTGTGTGGAACTTCCTGTTGTCCTCCAACTTTGATAAATCTTTGAGCTCGTTTTGTACAAGCGTGTTCTGAGCGCAATACTGCTTGTGGCCTAAAAACGAAGCCAGGTTGCTGAAATTCTGATCGCACTGTTTGCACGTCAGGAGAACGTCCAGCTGATCCAGATTTGCAGTGGCCAGTGAGCTGGCTAGGAGCTGGTGTGCAGAATACGGAGGAGGAGGCTGGTGGTGCTCCATGCCGAAACTATCCACGTAGCCTTTGCTGTTGTCCATTGCTGTTTTTGTATGTGTGGTGTTTTGCAGGAAGTTCATCGTTTCATCTTTGGCTCTGTCTGGCACGTAGGAAAGGCTTCGTGGAGCGTCAGAATGAAACTGGTGGGAATGCGTGCTCATGTGATCTGACTGCAACTGAGTTTTGCCTTGGGGAGGTTGGTAGAACAGGTGTTGTGGGGCTGACTTTGTCATCTGACTGTCGTCTGAGCCAATATTGACGGGGCTGGTGGATGCCGGAGAGAGAGAGGAGCAGGTGCTGCTTGATGCAGGGTTATGGACTGGAGATGGCAAAGGAGACTCGTATGGTGACACCTTTAAAAGCCCCATAGGTGGGACCTGCAGTGGTGGGTAGCTGTAGTTTCTCGATGGACCTGTTGGAAGGGTCTGATTAAGTCCAAAGTACCCTGACTTATTCTTGGCCTCGCATAGCTGCGTGTGGTTCATTTCCAGTTTAAAAGCTGAGACAGTGGTACTGTTGTGTTTTGCACTTTCGTGTCTTTGGTTTGAAAGAACATCGCCGCTTCTGCTGCTCTGGAATGAGTTAAGCTTGTGCACTTTACTCTCATCCTGCCAGTCAGACGGTGAGACCATGTAGGCGATTTTCTGATTGCTTATTTGCCTCGACGATTCTATCCTGCTGAGGTTCGCCATGGCAGAGTTTGGCCGTATCTGCTGCCAGGGCATTCTGTTGCTTTTAGATGAGTTTAGCCTGTGGTCTATCGTCGTCTGGTTCTGGAACTGGAACTTCTCGTTCATGACAGAGTACTGAATGGTGTTTTGATCTGCTGTTGAATATGTCTTATTAGGTCCCTCCCATGTGTGTGGCAGCCTGTTCACTACCTTACTGCTGATGGATTTATCAAAAGGTGATGAACCCGTGTGAATGCTGCTGGGTGCAGGGTTGTTGAACGTTCTGTTAGGAAAGTGCATCGGGGAATCTGGACTCTGTGAAATATTTCTTGCATGCACACCAGCCTGCATGAGTGTTCTCTGGCTGGCAGCTGCATCCTTGGGGTGACAGTTTCTCTTACTCCCTGATGTGACGGCTGCATCCTGACAATCTGCCTGAGAACTCATGTCTGAACTCTCAGGTAGAGCGGTCTTCCCCTGTTCTGACTGCTGTGAGCTGGAACCTGAGCTGTCACTGCTGGGTGAGTCTTCACTCTGAGTTCTGGAACACTGGATGGATGATGCCACCCCCTGAATAAATTGGGGCTGCTGCGGGTTGGGATAAGAGCTTCTATCTGGCTGATGGTCGTTACTGAACTGAGAGCTGTTCTGAGAAGTGCTTTGACCATTTCCAGGTGAGAAGGAAAAAGAGTTGTGGCTGATATGTGGCTGGGGGTTCTGTTCACAGGCAAAAGATTCAGAAGTTGATTGCTCCAGTAAGTGATATCCTCCATACTGAAACTGAGCAGGGACAAATGCACTCGCCTTACTGGTTTCTGAGAGCGCAGTGGATTTTTGTGACGAAACCCCGTAATTAGCACCATTATAGGTCCGTTCAGGCGACTGCCATACATTTGAGCCACTAAGTGGACACTCAGTCATCATCAGCTGACTGCCAGCCTGCTTGCTGTTAGTCTCCATCGATGCCTGCTGCTGTTGCTGTGGCAGAGGTGGGTGTGAGTGTGATGATGATCCGCTTGAGGAACCCAGTGCCTGTGAGGTATAGCTTGGGGAGGTAATATTAGAGGGATTCTCCTGGAAGTAGCGGCTGTAGCTGAGCTCCTGCTGCTGCAGTTCGGCCTCTCTCTCTGGCATGGTGGGAATGTTGAATCTGTAGCTGCCTGAGACCGGGCCACGGCTGGGTTCCAGCTTCTTGGGTGGCAGAACCTTCTGTTGTGGGTAGGCTATGCCAACGGTGCGTGGATTTGCAATGCTTAGTCTGTACAGCTGCTGCGGGTTGCCACGCTCTGTCTTCCCTGACCGCTTCCCCTTCTCTCGGCTACGACCCTTTCCACTTGGTGACTGGGGACTTCCTTTCCCGGTCGACCAAGTTCTGTCAGTGACAAATTTCGATCTGTTCTGCAGTGAACTGAAGTCAATCTTCCCTGTCTGCTGTGGCCGTATAACAGCTTCACGCTGCTGAGGACAGTTCCTTTCTTTCTCTAGTTTTTTAGCCTTGGCCCCTCCGGTGCTGAGCCCGACCTCAGTGCCTGTGCTTGAAAAGTGCTCTGAAGACGCCTTTGTGGTTTTATCGCTCTGCTTTTCCAGCGCCGTCCCCTCATCCTGCTGTTTGGACTCAGCATCCAGCTCTTTGACTGTATGCATTTGCTGAGTCTCTCCTGCCATGATGCACAGTCAGTGCTGTGAAGGCCTGGTCCTCAGAATTGGTATCTGGGAGACAGGGACATCATCTTCTGGCTAATGGGATTCAGCAAATGTCCAGTGGCAGGAACTGCAGGGACAGGGCCGCTCGCTGCAAGCTCATCTCTTCAACCTCATGGTGGACTATGGATCTGGCACTGAAGCAAAGCAGACCTGGAGGAAAAAGAAAAGAGGAAAAGATTGATATTTTTCACTACATAATGTCTTTTTTGTGGGTCTTTTTAAAACCTGGCAATATATTTTTAAACTGCTAAACATGAGCTCATAGATGAAATTTCATATATATATTTAACTATAAACCTATATCTTTTTTGTCTAGACATTCAAACTGAAGACAAAGCTGTGAATCTATTGGCAAAACAAATACATTTGACGAGTAGGGTTCAACACAGGTATGGAAAAAAGACGGTGACTGTGTCAAAACTGAACAAAACTAGGGTATAATCTTATAGTGAGTCATAATAATAATAATAATAATAATAATAATAATAATAATAATAATAATGAAATACTGTTACTTTCTAGTGAAAGTCTTCATTGTGTTTTCTATTTTTGCCAGCAGAGAGCACTATTGCATCATTACACTGCAATGTGGTTGATGCGCAGGATCAAGTGTAATTACGGGGGATTTTAAATAATCACCATAGTCCTATTTCCACTCATACTGCTCCTATAGAACCTATTATTAAATTACCCACTTCTGAGGAAAAGAACACATTCACAAAAAAATAAAAAAACAGAGTCACATTACTGTTCTTTCAAAACAGCAGAGAGTGGATGGTATATCAGAGTCTGGATCCTCAATGCAAACAGTCACAAAAGAACCAGTTCAGTCCTAAAAATATGAAATGCACTAGAGTACTGAATATAAGAAAATATGGTGTGCAGATCCAAAAGGTTTTGCCAGTAAATGAATCACAGGTTCCTTAAAAGCAGGGACACAATGCCACAGTGTTCTGCTGCTACAGAAGGCTTCAGGTTTAGATCATGGAGGAATATCATGGATTAGTCAGCCAGCCCTTAGAAAGTGAGAATTGTGGGCATGCTGACGTTTGTTGCCCTTCCTCAGGCATCCCAGACACAACTTCTCAGGTCTGGATTTACTTTGGCCTTATGATTCTTTTGAGGTCTGACCAGATGAAGCTTGGACTTAGCACCAAAATGGGATTTCTAGGTCTGGTAATGGAACTTCCATCCAAAGTTCTTGTCTGTGTCCCCTGGCCGTCAGCAAAGCTGGGGAGGCCTGCGGTCAGAGAAGCTACAGCTTGTCTCTGTGTCAGCTACTATCCACCCTACTGAAGAGCCACTGAACACTCATGTACCTTTACTTTTAAAGAATCTTCATATGTGAGAGGGAGCACTAATTCTAGTCCGACTCTATAAAAAGATCGGCATCTGTTGCACGGAGCCTCTCAGTTTGACAATGACTATTCTGAAGACTGTCAAACACACCTACTGTGAGATGCACTTTTTTCCCCATCTACCATAAATTTTCCTACCATCTGAGGACTGGTCAAATGTGCAAAGATGAAAAGATACCATAAATACATCCATCCTCATAAATCTCTCTGGAGATTGTGTTTTTGAAGCACTCAGGGTCATTTTGGGCTCAACACCTGATTTTGTTTCCTACCTGAAAGGTTTTTTATCAGTATAGGGTCTTAGCCACTATCCTGTGTTAAAGCAGTAACTGCTTTACATGAACTGTTCTGAGTTCTGAAGTATTTCCCCTTTTAAAAGTAAGAACACTATAAAGTTTAAAACCATATTAAACATCGCTTTTCTCATTGAGACACTTAAGTTTATTGACTTACCCCTCTATATAGTTCAGTGAATACAGTTTATTGAAAAACATTATTCTTGACATATTTGCTTTGCAAAAAGATACTTATGATATGTACCTAGATAATGTAGTACATAATTTTGTAGCAGCCAATCGGAGCCAATCTTTTGTAAACCACCTTTCAGCAAAGTTATTGTTGTAAGTCTGTGTGTGTTTCAGATTTAAACTATTTTTCACAAATTCCTCTTTGGTAAACCAGTCGACTGTAGCTCTTGGTCTATGTTTAGGATAACAGTTCCACGAACAAGGGAACCTCTGCTCAAGTCTCAAGTGTCTTCTTCCTTTCAACGCTGACCAATGCTAAAAAAGGCTCCCCTCAGTATGATGAATTTCAAAAAGTTCAATCTTGATCTCATTGGACCAGAGCTTCTTCTTTCGTGTGTTAAGACCCCTTTCAAGGCTTGTGGAAAAATTCAAATTGGAACTTTTCTAGTGCTCTTTCAACAATGGAGTTACTATGGGACTCTTTTTAGATTCTCGGAGTAATACTCTCCTTTCCAATGAGATGTTCAAAAATGTGGATATTGTTTTTGATCATTATCACTTTATCCCTGACTGGTCTGGTGTGTTAATTGAGCTCATGAAAATCTGAATTGATCTTAGCACTAAATTACACCTATGTGGAGTCTTCTGAAAGAAAACCAATAAGAAGACTTCTGAAAGTAAACAGCCACACTGGATTTTACTTAGGAGTGTCTGAATAAAGGGGACAGACAATAAATGCATGCCAAGCTTTTCAGATTTTACAGAAAACCATGTGTTATTTTCCTTCCTCTTCACATTTATGAAGTGCCCTTTGTTGGCCTAACAAAGTGTTGGTCTAAGTTCAATAAAATATGCTTAAAGTATCTGGGATCATGTGCCAAACTGGGAAAAGGTTCAAGGGTTATGCATGCTTTTGCAAGCACTGTAGCAATTTATAATTTGACTAATTATGTTACATGAAAAGCAAAAATTTAGTATGGTGAATCTGTTTTGTTAAAACTGTATGAAGTCAGCCACTTTCAAATTTACAATGACAAAGAAAGTAAAGAGTTGCAGAACCCGGCAAGATAAAACCAGTAACAAGTGTTCAGATCCCACCCAACAATTGCATAATTACATGTGATTTGCTTTTCTTTGTTTGATGTTTTTCACCTTGTCCTCTAGAGGTATTTAAGAGGTTATAAGGGAACCTTTAGACTGAAACCTAGTTGGGTTTTGGTCTGGTTGTGAAAAATCACATCCCCTTTACACCTCTCCACAGTCTGAATGTTAGTGTCTGCTACCAACTCTACCACAGGTTGGAGAAACTGGGGTTAATGGCCCTGCCAGCATTTCCTGTGGGTAACGCTTGATCCATTACCGCAAAGTCAACAGTGCTCATAAATCACAGCTCCAATTGTGTTTGCCTAGACTGGCTGTTGCGGTTTTGGCCTTCGAATGAATGCCTCCAACAACAAAAAGAGCAGTATGAGCATCACAAGGACTTTAGAGAAGTAGCACCAAAGCCTGAGCTGTCAGCTTGCAAAGAGTGAGAGGTCATTTATTTCCTTTCAGAAACCTTGTCGACTTCCCTTGCCACGCTATGTGGCTCGATAAATCTTCCCTTGCACTAGCCTCCTTCATATAAGTCAGACTTACTTCATACAGACAGTTTTAGCTTATTAATCTGCCGCCTTCATGGCGACTTTGGTATGGCTTATTCAGTTTTATCTTAAAAAGCATAAATTGCTCTTGGACTGTGTATAAAGAAATTGTGGTGGTGACCGAATTGCAAGCTGGGCACAACCTGATGTCAAATCCTCAGCGACTAGTCTGAAATTTGTTCTATAAAATTGTGCTTTAGTGGAGTTTTTACAAGTCAATTAAGATGCATGTGCGTATGTGTGTTCTTTAGGCCTCCTGTCAAATCCCACAGTTTCTGTGGCGCCCCATATGGCTTGACCACAACACCACCCTGATGCGTGAGACTGCTGAATGCATAAGAACTGGTGTATTTGTGGTATCAGCCCATCTGTGTTTTGTGTGTGGGCAAGCAACTAACCAGACCAAAAGTGGATAAACTTCCTTTTTTTCCCCTTTTCTTCATTACGCTCACAGGGTTGTGTGTTGATTTCTTGCAAGAATGAGGGAGTGGGTGAAAGGTGCTTGAATGAAAAGTCAATTTCCTGAGTCTTTTTCCTGTCATTTTTGTGGGGGATGTATGTGGTGTTGGCTTGAGTGAATAAATGGAGGTAGTACTGTGAAAATCTCTGTCCATTCATCACATCAGCCCCTTATGTAATTGCTTCTGGAGTTTTTAAGGCATAAAACGTCCAATTGAACATTGTTTTTCTTTGCATTCTGGGTGCTTTTGAACTTATTTTTCACAAATGGGTGACTAGAAACAAACTCTAAGGCCTATAAATATACATTTACAGTATCTGAACATCATTTGTGTCAGAAACTTGTACTGTAAAGACCTAACATGGGAAACTGGAAACCTGGAAGACACCCACCTGTCTGACTCATACTTAAAATACTTAAAAAAAAATTCCTGGACAAAGTGATAAACATGCACACTTATGGCTGCTGGTAAGAATGATATATAACCGGGAGCAAAAGAACATTTTGTCTTTGAAGTTGGTCTGTTAGAAGAAGGACAAAGAAAATAATCAGTGAACTCATTAGGGAGATATTACCAGGGATAACATTGTGATGGCAAGGTGACTGGGTCAGAGAAGTTCCAACCCTGCAGCTCTCATTATGTCTTCCCAGTCAAGAGGAATCTGAATGATCCAAGAAAGGAACAGTGGCGAACCACTTACAGTGCTAAATAGTGCTGAAATAATCTGGAAGTGATGGCTAGTCTGCGTCATGCAATCCAGTCATAGAGCTGCTGCAGCTCAGATTGCTGATATTTATAATAAAGAGGTGGCAGAATACACAGCACAGAGCCTAAGAAGATGTTCCAGTTTCAGCTGTTTTATATGCTATTACATGGAAGAATATATTTCCATGCCCATATGCATTAACCAAGACATACATAGTCACTATCTCCTAAATAGTCTAACACATCCAGACTTCATTTTTCTAAAGGTAAATACTACTTCTTAAATTCCTTCAGTTATGTTCAATAATCCCACCGGCAACAGTTGTTGCCATACATTTTTTCTAACTTCTGAATCTCTAAAAGAATTATTTTGGCTTTTAGCAACTAATTGAAGTTTTTAAGTGAAAATAATAGAGGTTCTACTCCCAGCAATATCAATTTCATGTATCACGTGTGAAAGGTCACATGACCAGACCTCTTTACTTCCTGCCTGTAATGCTGGAAAAAAATAATAAAAATTGGGATTAAACGGGTTAAGCATAGAAAGCTATTGGTAGCACATAAAATAGAAATGAAAGGTGATTCTGCAAAAGTGCAGAAAATTCAGTTTCGCGATTATATCAATTACAGAAATTACAAACGGTCTTCTACCAATGTCTTAGTGCCAGATAAAACAGAACACCTCCAAGGGTGTATTGGAGACCCCGCCTCAACAGATCCCAACGGTTTTAAAAGCAGAAGGTTATGGCCAAAAGTTTCAGCATGTGTTAAAAAAACATGAAAAGAAGCAGCCCATTCCTATTATACAGAATTAGATCTTCAGCAACAGCAGCCAGTTACAATGTGCAGTAATATTTTCTTACTGTGTGGACAATGCATGCTGACTAGGCACCCATTTGACTAGACATGGTAAGAAGTGATATAAAAGTAATTCTGGTTTACACTGAGAATTTTTAGTTTTTTTATTATTATTCCATGCTGGCCCTCAATAGAATTGTGTCCTGAATGGAAAACACATCACCTCACCCACATCAAGACCTAAAAAATGTGTCATCCTTTTGTTGACCAACTGCTGTCAGGGAATCAACTTAGAAATCTTTAACAAACAAACAAATCAGCATTCTTCTGCAAATGGTCAATTACTCAACTGGAAATAATAGCAGCCTATGTCTAAACTACTTTTACTTCTGGATGGTCTTCAGAAAGACTAAAAGAAAATAGTTTAAGACAACTTGTAGAAAAAAAAGATTTGAGAGATGACTTAAGACTTTTTCTTCGAAGCTGTATGTATGACAGAAAGTTGTGGAAACAGCAATACTCCAAAGGCATAAAGCTCTTACAGAGCCAGTAGAAAAGCAAGAGCAGGGTGAGCAATCCACTCTCACAAACAATGACTTCTTTTATAATACTGTAAACCAATAACTGGCACAAGCAGAAATTTCTCAGCGTGCTCATCTTTTCCAGATGCTTGCACACTGAAATATCATCACAAAGTAGTCTCAGAGATCAGAGAGAAGGCAAAGCCAGATGAAGATGAGAGATGATGAGGTTGGAGTCAATGGAGAGTAATGGTAATGTATTACCAGGATTGCAGGGAATGCCATTAAAGAATGGGAAAATGGTACAAAGTGGTGAGTGTTAGAAACCAAACAGAGAAGGTGGTGGTGGGGGGGAGGCTGGCTTTCTGCGTGCGTAGTTTGGTAGACTGTGTAATGGAAGTGATGGAGAGGGGGGCGGCATCAGGTGGCAGAATAATAAGCGTCTGACTGCTCCCCTCACACCTCATCCAGCACACGTGGTCCAGCATGCAGGGAATGCACAGTGAGAACGGCTGGCCCAGGGCCCGTGCCGGGGCGTGCCGCCAAACCTCGGTCAGCTTGCCTGCCTACTCCTCTGTATTTTTGGAAACATCTATTATGCAAGCATTTTTGGCTTTAAGATCTCAGCATTTTTGTCTGTTTGAAAGGAGGAGAGAGGAGGGGAGATACGTCGGAGAGTCCAAGTGGCTGTCACAACTCGACGACCACACACTTATTAAAACAGAAGCGCTTGATGTGGATGCGCCAACACTTGCTTCCTCTCAGAAGTTTGCGATTTTAATTAAGACAGCATAATTAATGAGTCATCTGCCAGAGGCCTGGTGACGTACTGTCAGAATCCCTCGGAGCATTTGAAAGATAGCAGCGTCTCTGCACTTCAAATGAAACAGTGAGCATAGTTATCCTTGTGCCATCAACCCAAACCCCACCCTTTGCACAATGCGGTTAGCTGCTCAGTGGGGAAGATACAGGCAGCTCGAGTGTGTCTGTGCACATCTGAGTGTGTGTCTAATGGGTTTTGGCGTGTAATTCCACAGGCTCCCCCTCACTCTCCCCTCACAAGATTTTCCTGCTTCTCAGACAAACTTTTTCTTTTCTTTTCTAACCACTGGATTCTGGACTCAGTCTGTTTCCATATTACAAACCACAACATTCCACAAACATGATGGAATCTTTGTTTTAGAGCAGTAAAGGTTATTTTTCCCCCCGTTATTTGACCCAATTTTCCGGATTTGCGCATGTTTATGGAATATTACGTGTGCGACTGGAAAAGAAATAGGTTCTATGCGATAGAATGAAGAACATGACAAAGTAGATAAGGCTATTAGCAAAGGGTGGCCCAGACAAAATTTCCTGGCTGAGGTGCATAGTAACAGTAATTTCATCCTTAATGGACAAAATCCGGATTTCAGGTGTTATCCTTCTTTAATCTGTCAATATTTGCTTGTCCTTTCTTCTGCCTGGGCTGAAGCATTCGGTTACGTCTTTAAATTGTTACAGTTTTATTAAATGGAAAGAAACTGAGAGAAGATGAGAAGAGATTTCATTAACATGAGCTCTGCAACCTCCAAAGTAATTACCACGCTCACATCTGGGGTTACACTGGTGCACATTCAGGGTGATTTTAATCAGAGTGCAGTTAATATCATACCACACACCAAGTTGCAGAAGAAAAACATCTTAACTTGTAAAGCCTGCAAAAATACTCATTAGTAAAGGTTGACTAAATCAATACTTTATGCAGACAAATTGAAAAAACAGAGACAATTAAAGATCATCTGGTTAAAATGTTTTAATTTATACACACTTTATTGTGTCTGTATTTCTGCAACAGACACACCTTTCACCCTCAGTAGGATGATGATTCTGAAGCAAGTGCAAGTTATCTGCATATTAAACATGAAAATAACTATCTTCCAGAACCTCTGGAGGGAGGTCCCTATCTCATCAGCAGTAGACAACTTTCTTTGCATCTTTATTTGGTGTAAATCCAGTTTAATGTCTTCAAAGGCTGAAGGTAATTGGTTGTGTGATTTTCCATTCACACAGGCAAATCAGTTGTGGCACACTGCCAATTACCTCTGTAAAATAAATATCAGCTTATGAGTAAATGACATCCAAATGAAAATGTAGCAATATTAAACTTAATTTAAAAAAATCTCACATGAACTGATATAGGATTTTTGAGACTAGAGTTTTGTTTTAAAGGGGCTGTATTGTGTATTTTGTACATCTTAGATTAGCTATTAGCTTCAGTCTCCATCTGCACTTATGGCTCATCTTAGTAAGAACACCATCTTATCCCACCGGCCACTATTGTGACGATCACACTTTTTTATATATTTTCCCACAATTTTTTAAAGTATTTCCCCTTCATTAGTAGACAGGGCTATAAATAATATTTTCATGTCAGGGAAAAATTTGGGACTAAATGGGTTAAGCAGCTAATGAGTGTACCTAAAATTGGGATGGTATTTGTTGTAATTTGGGACTGTGTGAGTAAAAGTGAGTTGAATAAAAAAAAAAGTAAAGGGTTTCATATAATCTATGTCCTATCTAAGTAAAGGCTAGTTATTTTTATATAATTAAAATCATGCTGACGTTTATTTCTAAAATCTTATGAAAGTTCAGTGAATTTCTCGATACGAAGGATATGATCATATAAAATGATGATCTAAAGGCACAGTGTTAATTTAAAGCTCTTATCATTGCCAGCAATAGAGCTGCAGTGGATGGACCCCACACACGTAAAAGAGAACTAAAAGGAATGAAATATGTCTACCTCGTCTTCAGGCTCACATGGCAAGGAAATAATAAATCAGCCGTTTTAACTCTCCTTCAAATTGCTGAAGAGAACTCAACCATCAAATGACAACGAAGATGGAAAAACTCTATTCTACATTTCTAGATTCGATATTGAGTTATGCCAGAAAAAACAGTAAACTGTTTTTGATGTTAACTACTGTGTTTAACATAGTGGATTTTTTTATCTGAAGGTGATACAATATTATTGGAACGCTTGATCTGCCTGTTTAATATTACCTATTCAGCTCTACATGCGTCAGCATACACTTTAAAGAGCTCTGGTTTTATGTGTAAGAACACAGTGTTTATCTATTATCTAATGAAAACATTTTTACAGTTTCATGATGGTTCAGTAATTTCTGTAAGCACACTTTAACAGTCTCCCATTGATGATTGCTGCTGCAGAAGTGCATCATGGAGGAAGCTTTTCATTTATGAAAGGAACTGCATGTTTTGCTTCGTAACTTCCAGGAAGCTAGAGTTGGTAAGTGATGTGTGGGGCCACCGCTGCATAGGTGAAAGTCCAGAGATGAGACCGGGCTTGCACAGTTACAGCCCAAGTGTCAGTGGCCTCTGGGGACTTAAGCTTCTCTTACCGACCCGTCACCCTGCTGCCCATGAATCACTGAACAAACGCACCAGGGAAAAGCATGCAGAGACAAGCAGGACTATGTGTCCTCGTGCCACTGCATTTCATCCTGACATATTATGCAGGCACTGCAAGACAATCCTTAAGCCATGCACGCTTTATTTGTACAGCGTCACAAAAGTTCAGTGATGATTTTCACAGATGGCATATCTGTGGTGCTTCACAGTAGTGGTCTGGACATTAGTTTGGACATTTTATATTCTTTAACCCAAAAAAGAAACTGAACAAAATTCTCAAATAATTTGAGTGTAAAACTTGTCCAGTAATGAATAAGTTCCATATACAAATTTTTAAAACAAAAGCACCTCAGCAGTGTTTCATTCTTCACTGCTTCACTTTTTCAAAATGGGTTTTATTTAAAAACTTGCACTCCTGTGTGTGTGGGACTGGTGGTACTCAATTAGAGACATAAGGAGAAAGTTTATTAACATGGATCGTCCCTCCGGGCAACAGTAGTAACCTTTGACCTTGAGCTAAGAGTTTTGCTTGTAAGACAAAGCTTTCTTCGCATTGAACAAGAGCATAGACAGTCGAGTCCCAACATGTGACAGTGGCAGGGATTTTCCCTTATACTTTGAGAGGATGGGCTATAATGAATCCTATGATGAATCTACCAATGCCAAGTAAAAAAAGTTACATTTAGTAAATTATGATCTTTCTGTGACACTACAAAGCTAACAGATGTACACAAGAGTCTTTTGTAAATGAATCTTTGGTGAAAGTACGAGAGTTACATGAGAGATTAGAAGACTTTGGGTTCTGTGCAACCTCACATTGCGTGCAACTGCCATGCCATTAAATTGTGCATAAATGTGAAGTATGCAATTGCTTTCATGTATAATTCAACTGTTCGTTCAGTGACTGCATTTTGCTTTAGGATGGTTTTTTCAAAGAGTTGTTTCATGTACCATTATTACCCAGCAGATGAAGCCAAGTGTTTACATCTAAATATGGGGTAGCAGATTGGTGCATATTTCGCCTTAACTTTCTCAGCATACAATCACAAAGGTCAATGTGTTTTAAAGGGACTTGATGTGATCGACAAACAGTATTACAGCTTAAATATGTGTAGAAAGGACAATAATTAACAGCTTTTAATTTCTTTTATGAATAAAAGTTGCATAAATGTGAAGTCCATTGGTATTCAGACTCCATTTTTCGTTTTACATCCCCCTCCCTCATCTTTTAATGACTTGGCTATTCAGATTGAAGGCTGAAAAAAGTAAGAAAAAAAATGAGATGAAAATCCAGAAATTGCGTAAAAAGTAACCTGAACAAACTTCCACCAAAACATCTCCATGCTTCTGCTTTTTCCTTTGGTTTTCCTTCCTGCTCGTCTTTAGTCTTTTCTGCTTTCTTCAATTGACACGAACATGAAAGAACTTTTTTTTTTAGCTTGGCATTAGGCCATGGAAACTCAAGGGCAGGTGGGGGTTGGTGCTGGGAGGAAACAAAAACATTTATAGAAGATTTAGGATGAAGTTAGTGGAGCAGGCAAATGACTGGCAGTCATGGCTTAATGCTAGAGGCAACAAAGGTAACGCAAAGTATAAGGCCATGAGCTGAGGTTATTCCGAGTTAAGTGCTGTGGGGGCGAACCTGAGAAGTTTTTCTTCTACAGATTAATTCTGGATCTTATAATAAGAAATGCTTGGAAAGGGAACATTAATATCTTTTTGGTATTTTCTTTCTTTTTTTTTTCTTTTCAGTCAACTTGACTTCTGTGCCAAAATCAGTAAGCCACAGTCCAATGGTAAAGAATTCAAGGCAGTTTGTTTGAGTCAGAAGAATTTTCCAAATTCACTCTGCCTGCCTCTCTTTAAATAGCCCAAGGAAATGTCCAAATGACCTAATTACGACTCAGGCTTTCCTAAGTAGACTCTGTCGACGCATGACACGATTTTCAAAAATATACACAGTTGAAAAACAGCAGGATTCTGGTGGTGGATTGCTCTTTTTCTGCTGGGTTTTATTGGTGGGACAGCGAGCTGGATTATGTCAGCTTTTCATGCTTCTTTCTTTAAATCATAACTTTCAAGGCCGTCCCTGTTCAGGGGTAGACCATCAAAGAGTTGTTGGACTTAAACGATCTGCCAGAGACATGCACTGTGGTAGATTTGACCAGACCACTTCATCATTGCGTGTGCAATACTTCACAAGCTCTGTTTCAGTGAATCTCCAAAGAGCACTCAAAGCAATACTGATCTGTGACATTGATTGGCATTTGTACTAAAAAGCTGCATTGCCTGAACAAAAACTATTAAAAAGTTCTTACTATTTTGGCATCTAGATGCTTTAGTCCTTTGGTTAAAAAAAAAAAAACATTTGGAAACAATAACAATCACTTTTGAACAAAAGCCTTATTCACATCAAGTAGAATCAGAGCAGTGCAGTGATTTAGTGGGCAAAGTGAAGAAGTCTAACTTTATGTTTTTACTTCAATTGTTTGTTGTTCAATAGGCAATATGTTGCAGATCCTGTTAAAGGATCCTATTGTTATTGCTTGCACAAGCCATGGCTGTGAAATAAAAATAAAGCTGGTTGCTGGACATAGGAAAACATCTTAATAGGTTTCATTAATCAGTCCCACCATTTCATATTCTTGGGTGGAGAAAATTTCATCCACAAAGCAAAGAAAACACAAGCAGGGAAAATGGGCCAGCATAAGACTCAATTACAAATACGGCCAAGACTGGGAGGACTAGACCGTGGGGTCAGAGCATCTCCAAATCCGCAGCTGTCGTGTGGTTCCCAGTATGCAGTGTTCAGTATCTGCTAAAAGCAGTCCAGAGAAGAACCACACGTGAACCTGAGACAGGGTCATTGAGACACATGAGAGATAAAAGGCCTGACCCAACAGATGAGTTACTGCAGTTCAAACTGGTGAAGAAATGTCAGTTCTGTTAGAAAGGTGTCATAATACATATGGTATAGCAGTTTATTGGGTCTGATCCGTCCATCCATCCTCTTCCACACCTGATATCAGGTCGTGGAGGTAATGATTTCAGAAGGAAAACTTGAAGCCTGTTCTGATGAGGTTAGCATCAGAGCAGAAACGTGGCACTGTTTTGCCAGCCCTGCTGTTTCTTCACCACAACAGGCCATATCTACAACCACATTACTATACGCAGGGATTCAATCTATGCAACCATCACTAAAAAAACAAACAAAAAAAAGCAGTCCACATTTTTTTTGCAATTGAACACTATAAAATAGACTTCTGTAATTCTCATTTCATAATAATATAGTCTGAGAAAAAAAACTTAAATTACAATGGAGAGGATAGAGAGAGAATATGAGTGAGGAAGAGGAGAGGAAGTCAAGCAGAGAGGAGACAGATTCCCAGTCCCAGACCGCCAATCTTCCTGTTATTCAGGATGAGATGATACAGTAGCTTTTCTTCACCAGACAGATGTATTTTAACAGGATGCTCCTCAGTTGGAGAATGGAAAATAAATGTCTTCCTCCTGAGAGTTAAACTCTACTTCTGACATTAACTACATTAGCGTTCCTTGCATTACAATAGACATTTTATCCAGTCTAGCTTAATCTCACCAGGATTCTGACAAACAGCTTTTCTTATCTGAACTTGAGAGGGTCTGTGTGGTCTCACTTAAATATTATGGGCTTCAGCATCATTTTCAAATACTTATGTAAATCCTTTGCGCTCATCCCACTCTCAACATTCTTTCAGCATCCGTGTCGTATGGATGTGAACTGAGGTTTCATGGGGCTGCAGCAGGAGGACTACCTGGTGTGTCGCTGTGTTGAATATGACCAAGGGGTCCGCTTTTGAAAAGGGGCTCTATGCTGCATCTACAGGATCACCTTACGCGACCACTTCCTGCTTCCGACACTGCTCCTCACAGGCAAGCTCTGTATGCCAGTGCCGAAAAAAGCTCACACAGAGGGGTTCAGTGCACCCAGGGGCTGAGTACAGGACCCTATTCATCCTCTTCCTGAACCTCCTCCCAGGTACTCGCTGACCAGTCTCAGGAAAGCGCTATTTTAACGTTTTTACGAGTATTCCTCTGTTGAGGCACTAAGATAAACCAACTGGCTGGTCTTCTCTCTTCACCTGACCTCAGGGGACAAAATGTGTCAACTTTTCCATAAAATTTGGCCTAATCCTAACAAGCCAGTGTCTTGTATTGCACAATCCATCTGACTGTCTGGGTTACATACGGTTTGATGAGGACTGAAAGAGGTGAGCGTGAGGTCAAAGATACGGGACTCCATAGAGAAACAGTTGCAGAAGATGAGCTCTATGGTCCAGCTCAATGCAAAAGTGTGATCTTTTTTTATTTTTTTATATTTTGCCAAGATTTTACAGCAAATTTCAATATATTTTAACGACAATGATACTGATAGTGAATAAATGTAAAGTGGGGGGATAATTATGAATTATTTTAAAATGTTCATGTAAAAAAAAAGATGGCTCAGAATTAACTGAGACATTTTAATTAATTATTTGTAGTACTCAGTTTTACTGTAGTAACAGGTGGTATGGTATATAGTTTGCCAACTTAAAGCATATCCCATATTTGCAAAGAGAACTCAGGCTGTATCCGTGAAATTAAATCATGGACTAGGCCATTTTAGCTCATGAATATGTTACCCTTGTCTGGGTAACATTAGTTTCAAGTCTCAAGTCTTTTGCAGCGTCAGATATTTTCTTCCAGAACTGCCCTTTATTCAGTTACACCCTTCACTTCTGACCAGTCTTCCATGCTGATAAAAAACGCCTCAACAGCATGATGCTGCCACTACCATGTTTCACATAGGGCTTGGTGTAATGCAGAAACCATCTTCTGGAAGTGCCTTTGGGAGCGAAAATGGGAGTACATAGTGTTATTCTCATCTTACTGTTAAATTGTTATTTCGCTTTTTTTTCCCCTTCATACAACAAGTAATGTACATTACCTCGTGTTGGTCTGTCTAAATAAAATACACAAGTACCATTAAAAAACATGAGAACCTGAAGCGGTAGGATCACTTTGCAAGGCACTGTATCCATGTGTGAAGGGGATGGAAGCAGGTGGAACCTGGAGTAATGCTGCTATTCCTGGAATGCTCCCTTAATCTAACCTAGTCCTGGCAGCGGGGGGGAAGGACGGTGGGCTCCACCTGAGTTGGAATATTTTCAGAAGAACCCTCCGAAGGCCAAGGAAACAGGGGCATGTAAGATTCTTAGGGAAATGGTAAAGTGGGCAAGTAACTCCAAAGATAAACAAAACTGAGGCATTAATGATGAGTGTCTCACTGTAGTGCATGGTTTTGCTTCCCCCTCCGCCCAATAGGAGAGCCTCAGTGAACTTGATTTCACTACTGTCCTTGTCATCTCACCTTAGCTGCTGGACACTGACTTGTTTTTCTACTTTAAATGCATTAAAACAGCACATGATATATCCATTCCTACCAGGGGGATAGAAAAACATTTAGCTTGCAGACTCCCTGGGCTTCCCCCTCGAGTGTCAGCCCTCCGATGAGGTGTGAGAAGAATAAGGCTCTGTATGGCCGCTGCAAGAAGCCATTCATTGGAGGAGCTGCTCAAACGGCAGAGCGCGCAGGACATACCCATCGTGGCTGAAACAGAACCAGTACTGATCCGTTCCCCCTGCTGTCCTAGTGTCGCACAACATCGGTATTGATCTAGTCCATTTTGAATAAGCGTAGCTCCTGTCATGCTTCACATTCAGAGACTGAGCAGGATCACTGCTGGGTTTTAACAGGGTGGACAATCCCACCTCTCATTCAGCCAGAAGGATGTGATGGCTGCAGGAGCAAGTTCATTTTCTGAGGACTTGCATGGTTCAACAAAAACATGAAGATGCCCAATTGCCCCCCGTGCATTCTGGTGTCAGTACTATCACTGAGAGCAGAGCCGCACGCTGAAAACCTGTGTGACACGGCCAATAATGGCTGATCGACAAACTTAGTCAACACAGACTTCTGTCCATTCTCTTGAGCCCCCTCCGTTGCTGAACAGGAGTCCTTATTATTTGTTGGTGACTAACTGGACACTTTGGAACAAACCAGAGTCCCTGGCAGAACTCATGTTGTTTCCTTCAGAGCGGTTCAGGCTCACTGGAGACCGGTGCTGGAGGCTGGGGGAGAGAAAGTAGCTTCTGTGCATCTGCAATGCCCCTGCCTGTCTGCCTTCTCATGCCTGTGTGAGAAGTTGGCAGCTGGGCCAAGCCAAAGATTCACCAAAGTGAGCAGTGTGTATTTAAGACTTTTTTTTTCTTCAAATGAAGTCCTATGAAAAACATACTGGTCAATGACCATTTAATTAAAAAATGTGCTTATGTAAAGCTGATGAAGGTAGCATGGTATTTTCCTGCTTTGACGGGATGAATGAACAGGTGGTATTTTTAAGTCCTTGACTTGATCCTGAGCTACTGACCCTATAGGGCAAAAATATGTGGCCTTTATGGAAGAACTGCAAGAAAAGAGCTGTTGACTAAATCATATCAAGTCCTGCTTGAAGTTTGCCTCAAACCGTGCGAGAGGCATAGCAAATATGTGGAAGGAGGCCCTATGGTCAGAATGTACCAAAATTCCCCATAAAGTGGAAGGAAACCATCATTGCAGATCCCTCTTAATATCTTATCCTCACAGGAAAACACAGTAGTGGTAACATCATCCTGAGGGGGGCAGTTCACCTACTAGTAGGAGAACAACCCTACACACACAGCAGAGGTAGAGTGGAATCAAACTCCCGACCCAAATACAACTATGAATCTTTGGCATAATAAAAAAAATGCTGTTTACCATAACTGTCCATCCAATCTGACTGCAACTGAGCAATTACGTATCTGATAATGTTCGACAATTTCAGTGTTTTCATTTGCAAAGCTATTAGAGACGTACACAAAAGACTCTTGCAGCTGTAAGAGCTGTATAAGTGGTTCCACGAAGTATCAATGACTCAATACAAATATATGCCAAAACATAATTGTAAAAAACAATGAAAACCATACAGCATTTCTTTCTTGTTTACATTCATAAACCGCTGTGTGCTTATCATATAAGCCCCCTCCAAAAAAAACATGCATAAAGGTTGTTTTAAAGTGAAAAAAACCTGACAAGGTTCAATGGGTAGGAATACTTTTGTGAGATACTATACACACACTTTGCTTAACGTCTTACTATAAATGTTACTTTTTATTATGGTAGAAACTAACAATGTCAAGTTGAAGTGTAAACACTGCAAAGGAACGTTTAGAAGCAGATACAAACATGAGATAAGATAGTACCAACTAGAAAATATTGTAAATAAATAACTACAGTTAAAACCAGTCCATTAATCACTGTCCGCTGAAACTGTGTAAAGTTTGAACTTTGATATGCTATATCAAAGTTTTATATATATAAACTACCAGGCAGTTGAGGAAGCTTCAGACCCCTTCCTATCAAATTGCGCATAGAGGGACACAGGACTAGGATGGATGCTACATAATAGTGTTTTCAATGTGGAGTAATGTCCCCTATCTCATGAATCATACTTTCCTTCTCCTTCATATTTTTACAGCTGTGAACAACTAGATCTGCTCAAATGCTTTAATCCTTGTTGACAGGAGAGGAGGCAAGATATCCAGAAGCTCAGTTTCTCACAGTAACCCAACCAACCAGTGATTCCCTCTTGACCCTAAATACACATCAGTATTCGTGTACATGTACTGTACTGTATGTACGCATGTGTGTTACTACGTTAGACTCTGGTATGTGAGGATAAGAAATGGCTTTTTTTTTGTCCAGGCTTTTGATAAGGCTATTTTGTTTTACCACAGAGGACAGGAAGCTACAGTGATGCATCAGACTGTCTGAACATTAACATTTGGACAGAATTAAGTGATTCACTGAAGACAAAAATACTGTCTGGACCAGAAGTGATAATGACCAAGTTTATCTTTTCTGTGTTTATAAAGCTTATTTAAACCGTAAAACCACACATCACAACGTTAGTCTGTTTTACAACCTAGAATCAATAACTCAAATGAAATGACTACTGCGTTGCAACACTTCTGGCTACTTTTTCTTATTGGCTTACAAGACTCATCTGATGGAAACATTTCCACTCGCACAAACCAAATCTAGAATAGCACACTATAATTTATGTGTCAAACTGAAATGTGCTAGTGTTGCACCCTGAGCAGCTCTGATGAATAAACCATTTGGCCTGGCTACTGGGATCGGAAGCCCTGTCACAGTCCATTAGAAAGGCTGAGGTAGAGTGAGGCATTAGAGTCTGGATACCTGCTCCGGTGTTGGTGTCCTGAAGCTGTCCTGATAAAGCTCCACTAGCAAATCTGTTGCTGTAGGCTTTGAACTGGCCTCTGCTCTCTGCTTTTCTGTCCCCGTCTCTGTCTGTCATCCCCAGTATCACGTGCCCAGCCATTTGTGTTGGCACAACCTCCGTCTCTGTTCAACGAAAGCCATTAATCTTGGGCGGTCTAGACTTCAGAGGCCGCGCGAGGACCACTGGTCACTAAAACACGCCTGTCTGTCTGCTCAAACGCTTAGTCAGAAATCGAAACAATGAGTTAGCAAATATTTAGAAATATTTGAATCTATAGATATGAAATAAAAACTAAATTCAGTGTGTTTGAAAATGATAAAAAACAGGATAATTAATTTTAAGACATTTTCCATTTTATTGTGACATTCATCACAAACCCAATCCTCAGAAAATAAGTATATCGAGAAAAAAGCAGTTGCACACAAACTTGAGCTGCACCTCTTTTGAAGGACATTTGTATATAGCTACAGATTTCAGTATCCATATATTATCCATAATAGTAGGCATCTGTAAGTGTCGCATCTCTTACAATGGCCTACTCTACTTTAACTGTAAATGCTTTCCTGTGATGTCAGTTTTATTGATCTGAGCGGACACAGAATTGTTATTGTGATGTTGAAGCATCCAATTTGTTCATTTTCAGCTGTCTGTTTGACACCCGAAGGTTTTGGGATAAAACTCGTTGACATACAAAACTGTTTACATATCTGGAGCCCAGAAATCATGCCAACTTTCGATGTGGCTATGGTTTTCTTTTTCTAATGTCCAATTCTGCTTTTGTGCTAGACATACCTTTGTGGCCAAAAGCTTAAGCTTGGTTTGAGGAATATTAGCTAAGCCTGCATGTTTTCTTTGAATTGTAATGTCTCTGTTTTGCAAATCAACTCCTTAGTCCAGACTTAAGGAGAATACAGGAAGCTGTCGTCATAAGAACTTTCTGGAAATTCCTGAAGTGTTACTGTTGCCCCTTTTTCTGGCCTCCATAAGATGTTTACATCTGTTTGTCAATTTTGGAGAAACATTTAGTTTTTCTAATGTCACTGTAGTAACATATTTTCTTCACCTTGAAATGCCTGTCTTCAGTGCCCGATGTTATAGCAATAAGATGCAGATTATTTTGACCCTTCTACTAAATGGCATTTTTTTACAGCTGTATCTTTTTGACCTTTTGTAACCTGTCTGCAAACTGACTTTAACCAAAAGAGGCATTTTCTATGCACAGAGGTGAATTTAGTCATTCCTCAATTCATTTACTGTAGTTGATGCCAAATGTGAAGTCAAGAAGACTCAAGTCGGTTCTATTAAAAAGCTTATATGTCAAAGTAAGTATAAAAAATTGTTTGTTGACTTATTATAGTTTAATTGTTTTGTAACACAAAACACATTGAGGGTTAACCACACCTTATATTTTTTCTGTACATTGCATCCATTTTTTTAGAGTAAAAATCATACATTTCTTTAGCATTTATAGAAAGAAACAGTCAGCACTTTTATAGTTAAAACTGTGTCTCTTGAAACGGTTCTAAGACAGATTAGCACTAAATATAACCTTATCTGTTCAGCCTATGTTCTAGAGACAGTATCCAGCAAGCATTCCTTCAAGAGGTCTTAGGAGCAGAAGGCTATTAAATTGCAATCTGAGATGTTAAACTTTAAAGACAATCTGAACGTGGCCTCAAATAACCTTCAGAAGCGTATCTGTGTTGTGGTGAATAAAAATAAAAATAAAAATAAAAACTACATTTAGAGATCTGTCTTTGCTGTAAATCTGTCCAAGCGCATGTTGTTGTTTCATACTGGCATACCTTTCTTTCTATGGTGAAGAAGTCGGCCACCATTTCTTCAGCACAGCAACGAGAGCAATTACAGAGTCAGACACATCACCAGGTTTCATATGCTTGGCAGCAATCTAGGAGGAATTTATGAATGACTTTTGGTTTGTCTGGTGATTGGGCTAAGCTATTTTTCCAATGCTTTGTTTCCCTCAGACTGCTGCTGCTTCAACAGTTGAAAAATCTTAGTGATGTAATCTCACCACAGATGTTGAGCTGATGCTCCACTGTTAAAGAAAGCAAAATGTAAAAAAAAAAAAAAACAGAGGTCGGGTGAGGGGGTCAGCAATTTTCCTGCTGTAAGTTGGAAAATGACATCACAGTATAACCAGAGGCCCAGCTGATAAGACCTTTAACTATAGGTTCCTTATGTGGTCTTGTTCTGAACTTAAGGGATCTGTATGCTGTTTATCAGGTATAGTTTGTAATTGTACTATTGAAATTGAGCTGCTGGTAGCCAGAACTTTACATCATCTGAATGTCTGGATGAAACTGAAGCTTGAGAAAGAACAACAGAATGTTTTTACCAGTCCTTGTTAAAACTGGAATGTTCAAAGATCAGAGTCTGGTTCTCACTGAGGATCAGAGAGAGAGAAAGAGAGATATGACGCGTGGTAGTGTCATGATCTTATCAGAGTAAAAATCCAGTGGTGACTCATATATTAACACACACTAGGAAAAATTTGGTCAAGGAAAAACTTTTAAAACTGAGAAAAGTGTACAAGAAAAAATTTAAACATTCTTCAAAATAAATTGTACTTGTTGGTTGCTGTGATGTGAGCAGATATTTTGAATTTTATCACTTGGACCCTTGAGAAATTGGGTCACCTCTGAAATGGGGTCCAGTGAATAAACCTAATCACATATTTAACCCTTGTGTTTACAAATGGGGTCCAACCGAAGCCACACCTGTAAAACGTCTATCATTTGCCACAGTCCTCCACGTTTGCCTCAGTCCTCGCATGCAAAAGGGATATATGAGTAGGTATAATACTGTAATAGTTTCAGACCTAAAAAATGTAAAATTCATCAATGCATGTCCAGGTCCTGATCCAGAATCTCCAGTGCACCTCCCCTATGCATGACTAAGCCCAAACAATCCACGAGGGAAGCTCAATCAGCCACTTGTACCCAAAACCTAAGTAGGCAAAATACTTGAACTCCTCCACTTGATGCAAGAAGTGATCCTCAACCTTAAAGGGGAAATGCACCATGATCTCAGACTGAGCTGGCTCTCATCATAGTTGTTTTTAATACAATGTTTCTAAAACATGGTAGTATTCCAAGAACCTACAATAAAATACAGAAAACAAAATAAAACCCTAAATTGTCAAGTATCTTCTCTACAGTGGTTACTTTGCAGAGATTTTCCACATTCCATTTGTCCCACTTTTCCTCAACTCTGTTCCAATTTAACTTAAAATGTTAAGCAGGCAGTGACAAGAAAATTATAGTGCATAAAAAAAAACAAAGAAAAACCAGAATAAACAACAACAAAGAAAACACAGGAGTTACAATTGTTTTGGGACAATCTCCAGTGTATGGTTGCTGTAGCAATGCTCAAGATATTCTTTTGTATTATGACGTTGTCAGTACCAACACTGTTCCCAACTAACAGATGCAAGAAAACATTGCAACATTTCTGATCAAAATCCATTTTGTTTAACTGGTTTGTGAAAAAATCTCAAAAAAATATTTTACTATTAGCACTATCATTTCTCTTTCATTTTTGTGACAGCTATAAGGACCTGGACCTGAAGAGAGTGTTAGTTTGATGACAGTTTGATGTTTTCTGTTGTTGTCTTAATGTAATAGGATACATTGAGCATAAAGAAACAAACTTGTGTGTGTATCTTGCATGTTGAACAAGATTCTAGGAGCCGGCAACAAAATAAAATATGCAAAAAAGATACGTCCAAAGTTGAGATGAATGTTAAGGTAAGAGTGTTTGTTTCTGAGGAAATGTCTGAAAATCTCAAACAGGGGTTATGTCTACTATTCCTGGAAGTGCTCTCTGTCTTTGTTAAAAGCTCTTTAGTGTCTGGTCCAAATCACCAAATCCTCCCCAAAACAAACACTGTCTCGTTCCTATGACTTTCCTGTTAGTCAGTGGCAAAACAGAAACAGAACATTAACAGTTGAGAATGAGACACCAGGGTGGGTGTCTGCACTGACACAAAGGGTAGCTATGAGCTACCTGCCCTGAGACTAGAAATCGGCAATGCATCTGAGGAATGGCTGTTTGGTATATGCGTGAATCAGCGCATGTGGTGACCTTGTTGGAAAAGGGCCACACCAGCAGCTCTTTAAAGGTTCCTCAGTTGTTCCATACTTCCAGGCATTAGGTGGTTTTATAGCTCCATCAGCACTCAAAAAAGCCTCAGGGCCAGATGCCGGTTATGCATAATAGGACCAAACTTGTACATACTGCCTGGATGGTGTGGTGAAAGGAAATATTTGGCACAGTATTAGACCCACCCACTCAAGATCCTCTTGGGCTTCACAAACTTATTGTCAATTTCTTGAAGAATCATTGGTTCCCAGCATTTTCCCTCCCTTGCACGTGTTGCAATTACTCAGTATGTGCCCTCCCACAAGTGCAGGATTTTACATTTCAATGCCTCCCTATTGCCTTGACCCTTCTTTTTGTTTGGTCCTCAGCAGCTCTTTTGCTGCTCCCTCTTCAGAGACAGACTCTTTAACAAGCCTGCCCTGCCTGGGCAGTAGACAGAATGGGGAGGTTATTTTTAGATTACCCACAGATTAAAAGTGGAACGTTTTTTTCTTCTTCCTTGTAAAAATAGTTCTCTTCCTCCACTTTATGATAGAGTTTAGCTTCTCTGCTGGGGATCTCTTGTTACCTCCCCCATTGGAAACTCTTCCCAGACTCATCTAGCACCCCTCAAACCCCTGCCAATTCCAAGCCCCCCAGCCCCCAATCGCACTCATCCTCTCCAAACACTGACATCATTTGACAGACTACACTCTTTCCTCTGTATGTGGGGGCTGCTCTTTTCCGTCTGCACACCATGAAATGGGTGAGGATAAACTCTTGACACAAATCAAGCAACAGAAGAAAAAAAATAAGCTGTCAGAAAACACACATCTGCTGCAAGAAAACATGCCTGGTGCATCATTACATCCTTAGTACAGTTCTCCTCGCATGACCTTCTTCCAGAGTTAAACAGCTGCTTTAGACTTATAGCTTGCCTTTGCTAACTCCTGCATATGTGCAGGTACACACAAACACACACTGTCAAAAGAATGCTAAACGTATGAATCAGGCAGTAATTAGGTCATTTTGGGTTTTTTCGGTCATTATACCTGGAAGTCTGGCAGGTGATGTGAGGGGTTAACTTCGACATTTACTTTTCTTGAGCCCAAACCTGAGGCTGACTCTGCAAATACAAACACACATACCTAAGTTTTCCCCCACCATGTGGATCACATCATCTCTGGCCTGAAATGGTAAAGTAAAAAAAAAAAAAGGGGGGGGGGGGGCGGACACGGTCCTATGGATTTTACTAGTCTTACTCTCTATGACCCATGCCGAGGGTCTAAACTGGGATATAGCTCCTGTTAGTTTCCTTGAAAATGGGCCTTCTTAAAAAAAAAAAGTTCTGTTTTTAGACTCGCAGCTTTTCCCTCACCCTTAATTTGAAGGAGTGACTTCTTAAGCAGCGGGAGATATTGCGTGGTAGTCAGCCTGGCAGGAACCGAGCAGGAAATCTTTCATTAAATCTCACTCACGGTCCGTCTGTCCCGACTTAAAGCTGTGTGTTAGATTTCAACTATAAGAGGCCCAGAAGAGTTCAGCTGAAGATAGTGGTGATTCCTGGATAAATGCCACCCCGGGTGATCCCCTTTACTTCCCCTTTATTTAATCAATCAATTGTATTTTTCAGCAATATATGAATACTGAATTCTGTATCAAGCAATCAAATTCAGGGATTACCCCTTTCAAGCATTTTCTCAATTTGTAACTAGAGATAAACATGTCAGAGTAAGAAATAAAATAAACACACAGTATCTTTTTTTCCCTCTCTTTGGGGTGTCTGTGCCGCCCTCTGACAGGATGGAGCAGATGGCGGTGGGATGGCGGTGGGCAGTGAGCCACTTTGCCCTTTTTAAAAGCTGCCATTGGCTGAACGGTTAGAGTTAGTTCTGCATCACAGTCTTGGAGGGAAACAACCGTTATTGTAAAGTCATGCATCAAACTTTGGGATTTGAGCTTTTGGATGAACAGCTGTGTTTGTGTGCATGATCAAAGACTCTCTTTTCTAATGAACTTTCAAGATATGCTCACAAAACCGTCTCCACAAAGAGCAAAGTCAAAGAGCCAGCTGTTGTAAAAGAAAAAAAGAAACTTGAGAAGAGAAAGTTATAAAGATAAACCAAAGGAGAATATAAAGTCTAATAACAGGACGCTGGTAAGTTACAGTACATCAAACCACTTTAAATTGCTCCTTCTCAAGCCTATTTTACTGAAGCATTGGGAGCCGTAGTCAGAAAACAAGGAACACATTTGGGTTAATTGACAATTACATGTAAAAATATCTATGCTGGTTATGTTACTTTATCCAAAACATATGCTGCAAATGGGAGAAGCAGTCCTGCATCCGAAATTCTCTGCCACTCCCGCTCTCTCTCTATCTTTCATCTCACTCACTCGGAAAAACTATGAAAAACTAAATGTCAGCAATAATATTTTTTTTCTTTGATGCAGCCAAGTAGTTGAGCTCCAAGAAGATTTCCCTAAAGCAGAATGCTCACCAGTACTTTTGGAATTATGAAAGCCGTGGTTGGCAGTTCTTCGGTTCTGAGTGTGCCATTCTTGTTTTACCGGGGCGATTAGACTACAGTGTCAGTGTAGAGTTTCACAGAGACATGAGGATTTATAAGGAGCACAATAAGGTGAATCAACAGATAACATCCCCCTACATGGAGGGTAGCAAAGACTGGGGGGTTTATGTATTGGGGAAAGAAAGAAGGAGCACCTTAGGTAGGAAACAGAAATGGACTTGTTCAGAAAGAAGGGACTAAGAAGGAGGTAACATTAGTGCTGATTGTTGATAGTGAGCATAGGGGATTCCCTTACATCCACTCAGGTGTACATCTTCGGTTTATTCTTTTCATATAGAAGTGAGAAAACGAGTCTCTTTGTGTTGGTTTGTTCATTAAGCTTTTTGCAAGACAAGGAAATCTGATCGGCTTCCTCTTTTTTCGAACTATAACAGGAAAAAAAGTTTCCACCTGAGGCAAAACAGCATTTATGTTAACAACTTGGCCTTCTGTAGGAAGTTCCTTATGCGGCTCACAGTAAATGCAAATAACATCTCCAATCTGGACATAATATTCTTACGTCATGTATGATTTTTTTTTAGAGTACATTCTTCTTTCAGCCCCAGAAGAGTCTGTGGATCAGCTACAGAAAGGGACTAAGAAGGAAGTAACATTAATGCTTAGCACTGCTCTAAAGGATTTTTTTGGCTTAGCAGTAGTGGTCATAACTGCTTAAATTTTACTGCAGATGGTTCCACAGCACAATTAGTTTCCTATACTAAATATTAGGGTCTGTTCAAATCACAAGTTTCAGAGTTTCAAGCCAGAACAACTTGGATTCAAATTCAACACCAGCCAAAGTCGTAATTCTGACTTGGAAAGTTGCATATCCCTGAGTCATCTCAAGTTCAACATCCACACAAAAAAACATAATCAAACTTGCAGAAATGTCCAATTCTGTGTATATGTATTTAGGCACATGCGTACTGTAAAATGTTCCTGTTTGACACTTGAGTACTTTCTTAGTTCAATTTTTTTTGAAAACAAAGTATTCTGTTTTTTTTTCTTTTTTACCAAAATCTAAAAGTTTCATAAACCACAAATACTGTCATCACTAACCAGTGCAGAAGAATCCAGTCCATGTTTTATATTATATTATTAACTCCAAAATGCAACTTCAAACTACCCCTTTTTGTGTCATCAACAATTTTAAAAGATTTTATAAATCCTAACCCTTGTTCAATATCTGTTCAAATTGGAATTATCCAATTCAGGTTTAATCAGCTTTAACAAGTAATTTAGATTCTGATTTAAAGATGATCAGAAGTCATTAAAACTTATGAAATATTCATTTAGTTAGGGCTAACAGAAAGCTAGCAAATGACCCAGATGCTGGGCGTGTCTAAATTCAGGGAGCTACATCCTTTGAAAACCACTTTTGAAGTTTGAATAAGTCACAGTGTTGCTAAGAAGCCTGTCCAAACACAAAGATCTCCTCCAAAAGCAGCCCACAAATGTGTCCTGTTGATGTATGATCTGGTGTATCGTTTGCAGCCCACCCTATCTAAAGATTCACTGTGGGCTGAACTGAATTTTTTTGTTTTCGTAGCAATGCTGGATGATGTGGGCAAATAGAGTGTGAGACGAGTGCAGTTTAAAAAAATAAGAATTTAAAAATTTGGTGCTACAAAAATTAAAAGCTTTAAGCGGTTGTGGTGGATAAAAGACATGGTATTTTTTTAATACCATGTCTTTTATCATTTGCAGAGACATGGTATTAAAAATATTTTGTAAGATAAGAAATTAATTAATCAATGAAATAAAAAGAACTAAATAAGTAAAAAAAACTTGGCAGGATCTAAAGCTCCATTTTTTCCAGCTTGTGTTTAGCACTGTCACTGTTGCTAGGCATGATAAAGCATTAAATAAACCCTTTATCATATAGATGACAATTACACTATCAGAGTTTTTAAAATAAAAAAATAGCCTGTATACCTTTATTTGTCCTTAACATTATTATTACTATAGCAAAAAGAATGTGCAACATACTCTTATTTGTGCTAAATATGGTGTTATTAATCATAAAAGTAACTAGTTACTTTCTCAATGTTATCAGCACAATCACACTTGTGTTGCTATAGCCTAATAGAAAGTAAAAATCCAATTCTCACAAGCCTTTCCACAGTGGTTAGTCACTGGTTGTTGGTCAATGTCCACAGTGGTTAGTCACTGGTTTTTGGTCAAACATACAACTTTTACACAAAATTAACCAAAGTACACCAACTCAAACCATCATTTTCCCATGCAAGAAATGGGAAAACAACTTACTTGAAGATAGAAATGATTTAAAAAATGGGATTTTGTGTGTTATTTTTAATAAATCAGTCTATATGGGAAAAAATAATTGGTTATATAGTGCAGAATGACACAAGTAATGCCCATACGCTTGTTAAATGAAAAAAAAAATCACATCTCTTAGCCTTAAGAAGAACCTATGGAGAATATTAATAGTGAAACAATCTAGCTAAGCATCAAAAGTCCTTCTCTTCTTCTACAGCTATCAAGGAGCTGTTAACATTTCACAGACTGTCAGTCTAATGTCTAACATTTAAGAGAAGCTGAAAGAGATTGGCAGATGAAGCCACACTCTTTGACCTGCTTGCTGCTTTAACATTTCCCATCTGCACCAGCGCTCACATATGGTTCAGATAGAAAAACCTCTTCTTTCTCCCTGGCAGTTAAAGGCAACATGCAAACACGGAAATGAGACATACACTACTGTGCTGGGACCCGTTCCTGAGAGGTGGCATTGGCTTTAAGCTGCAGAAATAAAACCAATAGATAGTCATGAGAAACCACAAAGCACCATTTAAATAAAAGCACATGGAAGCCAGCATGAACATAGCCGTACACACATATGGAAACAGAGATAAGCCCTCAAACATTTCTTTGAAATGGGAACATTCTTAAATATTAAAGTAAATGGTGATCACTTAGGGGTGTGATTTTATCTTGACCGGATGAGCCCTCAATGTGCTAACACCGATCTTGTCAAGGGATAAAGAGAGGCAACATGGGAAACAGCCAGGTAGTGCGGTTGACTACATTTAACAGTTTAAGCTTTATGTATGTAACTTTTATAAATGGCATGTTTCTTTTTCTTTTGCATATTTGTTAAAACTGACCCTATGTCATGACAACATAACATGAGACAGATACTCTGTGAAAAAAATCAAGCTCCTCCATCTCCACCCAGTGCTTCTACTTACATCTGCAGAAATACACTCTTCCTGGTCATAAACAACCAAAGCCAGGAGGTTTTAGCAAATACTTTAACAACATATTGTTTATAAAATAGCATACTGCAGTTTCAAATGACATTTTCAAATCTAAATGCATTTTTAATGGGTAATATTATTGTTCTTGGAGGCCAACTTCATTAAAAAAGTGGTGAGCTGAGACCCGTGAATGCAACTTAAATCAATCTAATAAAACCACTCCAAACAAGTGTGATGTAAAACTAATCTAAACCTCTGCAGTCAAAAATAAATACACCGTCTGTGTTTTAAACTACCGAAGATGGTAAAAGTCAAGTCTTTAAGGACCAAAACAAATGTCTAGTCTGCCTTTAACAGAGAATTACAAGATTATGAGATGTAAAATCATGTATTGTTTTATCCTTGTTAGTGTTGAGCTCTAGACCCCGAGGTTTAGTCAAGTCTGGAGTCTCAGTATGTAACTTCAAAATCAGATCTTGAGATCCAGACAACAAATTTGAACATCAAAGCACAAGCCTTAGATAAGTCTGAATTCTGTTTTGTGATATAAGTTAAGGCCTTTGACTTAAGTATAAAAATCTACAGAGAGGAATCCTTATGTAAATCTAGTCCTCCAAACATGACATCTAAGCACTCTGGCTCCTTAATAAAGGTCAATCATTCAAGAAATATCTTTAGCACAAAAAAACAAGTGACACAGTCACAGTTCCTTGGAGAATTAAGCACACGATCTACAAGGTAATGTAAAGGCTGAGAAGACAGAGCAGCAATCCAATCAGCAGGATGTCAAATAGCAAGGAAGGTGACCCCAAATCCACCACCAATTACAGTCTACAATGGAGGCAACAGGAAACCAGAGTCAGATAGGAATAGGGAAGTATGGTGGCAATAACTTGGGGTTATAACACTGGCATAGAAACAAAACAAAAATATTTTTATAGCACACAAGTAGAGGTAGTTTCTCAAAAAGTGGAACAGTCCCAACTCGAAATGACAATGTTTGACTCAAACTCCTTCTGGAGTTAGTTATTACTCCACCCTGTCACTTCATCTAGCCCTACCTTCAGTCTCTACAACCTTGCCACCTGTTTCATTATCAATAAGAAAGTGACTAAATTCCAGGCTGCACAACCTGTACACTTTAAAGACATGTCTACAGATACAGCATCTTCAAATACACTGGTTATCATAATCAAAATTGTTTTAAGAAACAGAGGCTGTCTTTGATGGATTAAAGAAAAGTTGCAAAACGATTCAAAACTGTGTCAGCTGTTATGTCAGCATCTAAATGTTTATGTATGTGTGTGTCTGTGTGTGTGTGTGAGTGTCAGAATATTAGACAAGTTCACCAAGTTCAACAAGACACACACACACGCACACACAGAGAATAAACACCTACACCACACATTTACATAAATTAGCACAGATTGTTTTTGTGTTGCCATTACTGAAGAGCACATTGCATTGATTCATATGTTGGAGACGTAACCCTTACCCTAGCCCATAATCACTACATGACTAACTCCGACCTTAATGCTAAAGTCGGCTCACGTTTTTGCTCTGAAATGCCATGATTTATTTTTTGAGGACTATTTGTCCACAAAAGGGAGGTGAGTCCCCACAACAGAAGTGTGTGAATATACTGATGTCCGCATAATTCAGCATATACATCGATTCAGACGCGCACACACACATACAAATTACTCAGTACTCCCTTTTTTCCCTGAAGCAGAATCTGCGAATGTTTGGCTGTGCCAGCTGTGTGAGCTTGAGGCAGGGTGTGGGGTATATACAACAGTCTGACAGACTGCATGATGTGTATACACACAGTCATAAACAGTATCTGGAGCGGAAGCACTGATCATCTAGATGTGCTTGACCCCATGACCCCTGGGCTGAACTGTTATCTTTGCTCCGTCTGTAATATTCAGCCCCCAAGGCTGCAGGAAACACTGGTTGCTGCTCTGTACAATGTACTGAGCACACACTCACCAAACCTTCCCTGATTTCATCTTCATTGTTTACCTTAGTGTACAAAAGTAAATATAAATTATCCAAAAGTCTGTTTGCGTGTCTGTGCATGAAAATGCATAAACACGTCAGCGGCCAAGTCTTTGAAGTTGACCACAGTGGCACCGTGGTGCAGTGAACTTTGGAGCTGAGAAAGGGAGAGACCCACAGACACACATTTAGTGTGTCAAAAACATCTGGCCTTATTTATAACTCCTCTGGAAAAAAATTACAAGAATGGAACTAAATGAGTGTTTAAAAACTGGGAAGACTCAAAAAAAAAAGTGCTGCAGAGGAACTCTTTCAGTTTCTGGAATGTCACAGAAATAACCAAAAATGGGCAAACTGGGAGGGGCTTGAGGGCACATCTGAAATGTGAAACCTATCATGCCATGCAGCAAAGCAAATGATGCTCTTAAAAACATTCAGTCACGACAGTTTTACCTTTTAACCCAACAAATCTATATCTCTTAAGCGGAAAAGTGACTTAGCAATAACAGTAAGGGCTCAGAGATAAAATGACTAAACTCAACTTTCTCTGTATGTGTGTGAGCACCTGTGAGTGACTAAATGGAAAGATACCAATCATCTGCATTCATTGCATGTCATTCATTCCAACTTTTTTACTGCTGTAGGGCCAAGAAGTCACTGTGAACTCCTTCAGCAAACACGTAGAAGCAAGAAGAGGGAGCATTGAGGGATGGGGAACTGGCAAACATGCCTGTTTGACCCGGAAATATTCAGCAGGGTTAGAACTTTGAACTATTTGAAGCATGGACACTAGAGAAGGCCTGGCAAATATATGTGTTAGAAGACCAAACAGTGGTGAAGGCAGAGCTCCCATGGGGAATCTGACAGTAAAGCCTGATAGTTATCTGCAGCTTACGGTCCACAATGTCGACAGTTTAAATGAGAAGCCACAATAAGTTCAGTTATCAAAGAGGAGATTGTCCAATCAAGTTTAAATACCCTATTTATTTCCTTGTTCCCAAAGCTCTTTCTTCAGGAGAAACAGCGACACTGGTCAGAGCTGATGATAAGATGAATAGATTTAAATATAGGGAACTACTTTAGGTTAAAAATGCAGAAAATAAATTTAAGATCAGCGCAAAGCTTCCACTCTCCAGCATTTGAAAACATCAGACCGACCCAAAGTGGACTGATTTATATCAAAGCTTATTCAGGTGTTAAAGTGTCCTGTCCAGTCAGGAATCTATTGCAATATTGCTGTCAACACAAACTTGACATCCAGTCTGACAGAACTTGAGCGGCTCAGCATGCAAAGCTGATAAAGACATACCACCAAAAACTACCAGGGTACAACTGTAAATGAAAACCCCTCTTTTCAGATTTAATTTGTGAAGAGAAGAAAACTGTGCAGTCTTTTTCTTCCACTTTAAAATAATACAGTGCATTGTGTAGCTTGGTCATATGAAATTCTAATAAAGTACATAGAAGTCTGTGGTTGTAACTTCAAACGGTATGAATAAATTGGCAAGGCAAAGTTATTAGAGAGGAATGAAAATGAAGCAGCACGCAGCTCACCTTACCCATATAAAAGCTGTCATGCTTCTTGATTCAGTTCAGGGCAATGTCTTCTTATCTGATTCTGTTTATGGTATCTGGTTTCTGTCCCTCATACCACCAACAGTTCTTGTATGGACTATTGGTGGTATGACACCTAGTCTTGTGTTTGTAGGAATTGCAGTTGTTACTTTTTGAGATTAAGCCTCACAGAGTTTAAAAATCCCAAGCCTTAAAACTTAGTCCTCCCCTTTTAACCTTCATAAAATGACTCCTCTGTCAGCACTTGAAATGAGTGTGGTCATCTGTCTACGACAGACTACTGAGCCACAGGTGACCGACATCAGTAGTCTAAGACAGAAGCTTTGAAGTCAAAGCCACACAGTGAACTCCTTTCCACGCAGTTCTCAGGGCTCTCCTTTAAATAGAGAATGACGTCAGACCCTGCTCAGGTCTACCGGCTCAAGCCCAAAATAAATGCATCCACAACAATACCACATCTGGAGAAAAGTGTTGAAGTGAAAAAGGGAAGAGGATGAATGTTGGTGAAAGTGGGTCAAAAAGCTGTTTAGCTCTCAAACTTGGGCCTAAACATCTGGAGCTGCTTCAAACGGATTTTATTCGAGGCTGTCAAATAGTTGCTAATCATTCCTCAGATGCTTCTCAACTGTAATTTGAAACTTGTTTAATCTCTAATTTGCAGCATAAATTGAGACAAGGTTGGAGCAAGAAGCAAAATCTTATTTCCTGGGATTTTATCAGCATCGGAGCTGAAGAGGTTCATGCAGAGGTTTTCTCAGGAAGCCTGTTCTTGTTGTTAGTGTCACAAGCAATTGGAACCTTCCTTCAGCAGAAGGAGCATAAACGCAAGGCAAGAAATTGAGACAATTTTCTGCCTGTTGGAGAAAGTGTCATATAAACACACAATGAGTGATCCAGCAGTTATTTGTCAGCAGACACATGAGTGAACCGCCTCCAGTCTGACTCCACAGATTGAACTCGCAGCCATGGGTGCATAAAACAATATAATTGAATGCACACACATTCATTTATGTGTGTGCATTCAAGGAAGTGAGGTTGCTGATAGAAATAGAAAAGGCTGGAAAAGGGATACCGATGAAATTATTTTTCTACAAAAGCAGATTCTGTGTCATAACACCAATTCCCCAAATCCCATTTACCTACTCTAATGCTAAGAGTGAAAGGTTTGCTGGTAAAACAAAACCAACATGACTGGGTCAGCAGCGGGAGAGGAACATAAAGTAACAGATGACTCATAGTTACATCCTAAATATAAAAGATCTTGAGACTGGAGCCAGCTAAGATAATTAAAGAGCAATAACAGACGGAAAACTGTGAGTTACTGAGCTGAGAAAAATTGGGTCAAGCAGTTCAGCTCAAGGACTGTATATCCAGTAAAATACCATCTGTGCTGTCAGTTTTTATACAGAAAAGGGAGATCCACTAAGGGAAGCTCTTCACTGCAACTACAAAAGGAAAAAAAATAACAACCTAAGAAATTAATGTCACTGTGCATTTTTCTAGATGCTCAAAAAACTGCCTGCATACACTGCATTTAGAAGAAAATAACACGAATATGATGGAATGATGCAACCCTGGGGATATATTTCCATACAAAAATACTGATGATTCTTTTGTTTTCACGTAGAGAGTTAAGGATTCCTGAAATACAAATTGTGTTTTAAACGATGTGTAAACAGTATACAGTCATTTTGTCTGTTTGATCAATCTAGATGTTTCTTTTTCCTTAATCTCAACCTAACGTGGTTCTACATTACTCATTTTTGTGTTTTTGCAACTACAGGAAAGGTTTTGTAATCTCAAACTATTTTTAAGTTTTTTAAGTTGAACCCTCCCAAGGTTTTAGTTTGACGCTCAGGTCCTCCTGAACGTCCTAAACGGTCCAAAATGTAAATAGGAGGGGTCAAATGGTATCACAACGGTGCAAAATCAGGAAACAAAAATCTATAGGACTGAAATGCCCCCCGATTCCCTGAGAAGTTTAGTAACCACTCACACTTTGAGACATATGAACAAAACATCTCATATTCTGGCTTTATTAAGGGTTATCACAGAAGGGATAGATGAGTTTGTGAGACTTTAATTTCCCAATTACTGTGATTGTTTTAACAACGAGTCGTGAGCATGGAACGCTTGACCCGTCAGAAATGAGAATATCCTTTGGATAATGATGGGTAAAGCAAGAAATGAAGTCCAACTTAAAATTAGAATTAGCTCTGTCCAATGAGCTATATTTCAAAATTGAAAGGAGATATTTATGTTACCAATATAATAAATAAACATGAGCACAAATATTTATACTTAAATTCAGTTGACAAACACACCAAATTTATATCTCTTCAATTACACATTTAAATTTAGCAGGAAATTATAAGGACTCTGAAATTAAGGTTTGGCTTACTAATGGGTTGATTGAGAGAAAAAAAAAACCTTGGAGTTTCTCAAAGTTTTAATGACTGGGAGAAAATCTCTGCAGCCTGTTATTTAAAATCTAAATCCGATAATTTATGATGCACTTCAGGTATAACCAAAAAAGAGTGTAATCATTCCTTCCCTTTTGCTTCCTCTTGTTGATTGGTGATGCACTTTTTCATAGCGTCACTTACCATCTCTCTGCTAACATTTAGGGGGCAGCAGTTTAAACTGGTCTTTTTCTAATTAAAAAGATGGCTAGAGGATGATGGGGAGAGTGAATTCCCACAGGCCACATCATTGACTTTCGGATTCAGAATATTCTTGTCATGGTGATGCCACCTTTCCTTGCTATACTTTATGGCACTTGTCAGTAAAATTTGAGGAAGAGCTCCGTGCTACAGCAGTTTTAGTCACAGAAATTTATTGGATAATTTGATAGCAAGACTGAGAGTGAGCTAAAGCTGTGATGTATATTTAACCAAAAAGGAAGATGACTACAAATCTGTCTTGAGAAAACACAACATTTTAGTTTCTGACAACATCAAAGGATAATGAACAAATTATAATTATAGGATTGATGTGAGAACTTTGAGTCTTTTCCTATATGTCAGCATGGCATTGTTGTTATTTAGAGCTTCACAATATACTGTACTGTGAAGAACTCCTTGGATGTAGTATTTGGAAAGCTTTATGTTTCATGTGCTGTGCATCCAAACTCTGCTTGCCAGAAATATGTTATGACAATATGACGGACTTTAAATGGATTTAGATCTTAGTGACTGAGATGCTAGAGCTAAGAGAGAGCGGCATCATGATGCTGGTAGAGAAAACCGGCAGTGAGGAAATTTGTTGATTAATCACCGTTGCAACACAATATTCAACAATTCTACTGCAATATTTTCCTACTATTATTTAACTCTAGTATTATTATGATGAGGTTGTATGAATAAGAGCTCAAGATACTGAGACATCATTCATTCATTCATCCATTGTTTATTTCCACTTGCGGGAAGTGGTGCCTGCCTCCGTTGGTGAGCGGGAGGTTGCATTCTGCACAGGCCATCAGTCTATCAAAGATGCACAGCTTGCACGGACAAACTTTCCCCTAAATTTGAACCAAAGATCATCTCGCTACAAGGCAACAGTGCTGACACCATTCAGTCCTCATACGAGACTTTAATCTCTTTATAATGTTGTAGCGTAGAAAATCAGTTTCACAGTTACACACAAACTGAGGAGGATGGCCCGAGAGACTCTGGGCTACAGTATTGGTGTTCTCTCTTGCTTAGAGGCATTGAGTTTGACATGGTAACAAGTTTTAAACTCTAGTCTAGTAAAACAAACAAGAATAAAATGAAATAAATAAAAAAATAAACACAAGAATAACTGAGTTTTAGACATCTGCATTGATCAAAAAATAAAATACTATCAATTAAGTTCTAGCTTCAGTAAATGAACTGAAAAAGAGCGCGAGTGCTCCAATCGTAGAGAGAAATTAAGAGGTTTAACATACCAGCTGCGTCTCATATACAAACTGCTCAGAGAAATCCATTTTTTCTATGTACTCTGTTTTCAGATCTGGATTTCTACTCATCATGTGGGTGGAAATGATCTATAAAGCAATTTTGCCACGGTTCAAACCAATCGGTTTGCTAGCTAAGCCATTTTTCTTCATTCAGTTCATTCAGTTTCTTCATTCAGCAAAAACTTGCAGAGGTTTTCATACTTTGTTTTTTTCAATTTACACTGCAGACAAATAAGGTTTGCATCTTATTACAGTGCTTCACAGAACTTCACATTGAACCATTTCATCCTAAACCATGAACTGCAATGTGTTTCTTTTTCAGATTCCTTATACATGACCAACCGTGGATAATTATGAAGTAAAAGAAAAGCTTAATTTGCAAAGCTTTTTCTGAAAGTTGCTGGTGTGCATGTGTTTAAATCCCTAGGCCACAGCATTTTAGAGCCACCTTTTACTACCATTACAGCAACAAGTCTTTTGATTTTTTGCTACTGACTTTGTACATCTAAAGACTAAAATGTTGGCCAATTCCTCTTTACTAAACAGCTCAAGCTCAGTCAGATTAATTGATGCGTATCCTTTAACAGTTATTTTTATGACTTAATGCAATTTATATAAGATTAGAATTATGCTTTCAAAGTTACTAACTTTGACTGTATGTATGCTAAATGTTTTAGTCTCAAGACTTTTTCAATCATTTCTGACCAGATTCCCTATCCCTGCAGTATTCCAAATCATGATGCGTCCATCACCATGGTGTTTCATGTTGGTGGCATGTTCAGAGTCAATTTCGGCACAGTCCTTTCGTTCACTCATTGGCCTGGTAAAAAATCTACTGGACACAATCCGAATTAAGGGGACAAAGCCCAAATTGTACTGGAAGCAACAATTTTTATTTTTGAGCAAAAATGGTCAGGCTAGTATTTTGCATGTAGGCCAGAAAGCCCAATTTGAGAGCACCTTCTTCCATGACAGGGAGTGATTAAGGGCCTACAGTTAAATTAACTTGTAGTGTCACAGGCATGAGGTGGTGATAGGGTCAGGGGTCACACTACCATGACAAACAAATGAACCACCCAGCGAGAAAGTCAACAAGAGATACTTTCCTACCAAGCCCTGGCAACAGCGACGGCTGGCAAACATGTGTGTGACAAACGTGCCATCTTAACCAATGACAGAGTCTCTATCATCACCATATGGGGCTGCCACACAGGCATACCAGAGAGAGTGGGAGAGCCACAGCAGGAGGTGAGAAAAAGCAGGCAAAGCAGGAAAGGTAGCACCAGACACTGTAAAAGATAACAAGGCTAATACTGATAAGACATTTTCAGTACTGTGTACATGGGTTATGGTCTTTCAGCTGCTCTGTTAGATCTGCACTGTAAGCTCTACAAACTGCCTAAGTTTGTGTAAATGTTATGAGGACTCCCTGATGTGAAAATCATGGGAGAGATGCTGCTGTTAGCTAGTCTGCAATCAGGCAAAGTTTTACTGTAGATTCTATTGTTTCTCTTTAGGGTTTTAAGACTGGTATCCAGCACTCATGATGGCCCCTCTCTGCCATTATACCCCCCATAAATTCCATTTTACAAACTTTAACTGTCTTGAGAAAACACACAAAGCTAAACTCGGGGTTCTTATATAAAAGTGCTTCCTTTTCCTTCTCTAACTCTATCACAAGAAATCTGATGATTCAACTCCTTTGCCTCTAGATCCACTTTGTACCGCAGCAATGTTTTTAAGCATTCCTGTTGATTTTCCACACTTTCATTTCATAATTTTATTTGCTTCAGCTTTCTGTCCGTCCTCCATCTCTAACTCTGTTTGTATTTTTCTTTCTCCTCCTCTTCCCCTCACTAGTTCTGGAAAGTACATTCGCTCAGTTCAACAGAGTGACACAAGGACCGTCTCCTTCATGGCAGACTTGTGTTTTTTCAATTAAGCTTGGCTCCTGTACATTTGGGAAACCATAATTCTCAGGGTCCGGCAGAAAGCAGTGGAAAGTCACTTAGGTTTTTCTTTCTGGGAGAGGTATTGGAAAGATCCATTTCCCTGAAGCATGTTAAAGTAGGGAGGATGGAGAATAAAATTATAGGAAAACCATCAACAAGATTACAGGAGGTGTTGATAGAAATGGAAGGTCTCGCCGAGGAGATCGGGGTGCAACAACCCGTGGGGTGAATAGGATCAGGAAGGTGGTGAGGGAGAGAATGCACATGGATGGATTTCCCAGGGAATGTGGATGAAAGTAAGTGAGTCACAGGCCGGATCTGGATTGCCCAATGGGGAGGAGGTCAGATCCACTGAATTCACTTCAAAGCCTGTTGTCACTGGATTGCAGATGCCTCTTGTCAATTATATTTACAGAGATGAACCCCAGTAGGCTGTCTCATCCGTCTGTCCTAAGCAGCTTTCAGTAAGTAGTGCAAATAAACAAACAATAACTTCCCATATGCAGTTTAACAGCTCACACAAAATTACAGTGTGGCTGAGTTTGATATTGGCACTTTTATCAACCATCAATTACATTGTATTTAACAAAAGTAACTTATGCAATATTAATGCTGGCCTGAAGGTGGAGACACTCATTATATAGAAAACAGATTTTTGAACACAAGACCTAAACAATCATGCCTACATAGAAGTCTTTGTTGAAATGTACAGCCACAAACTTTGAGGAAGCACATTACTGGGGCATCAGATTTTAACCAACATGATACACATAGCTTGATTAAACAAATGAAAGGCAGACAACTTTCAAGATAGGACTATAAATAATTAAATCACCTTATAGCCATTTTTAGACTCTGGGCCTTACATTGTAAAGGTGTGGGAAGTTACACTGCCTTAGGTAATAAGGCTACTAATACTACTAATCTAATACATCTAATACTGCCGTGTTTGCAGTTTAATCTATGGTTAAACCAGAGATCTTTAGGGACTAAGATTTTGCAGCAGTGTTTCAATAAAAACAGTAGTTAATCTCTTGCCATGCTATGCAGACACTACTTCCACACTGCTGAAGATTCACTAACTTCATAGAGCTTAAGGTAGCATCCTGACATATTTCCTTTTAATTTTCTACCACTGGAGAACTATCCAATGGTCTGTATCCAGCATTAGAACTACCATGTGGAACTGTTTAGAAGTGGGAAAAAAATATGGTGATTTTCTGGCAAAGTAGTGCACTGAGTCCTGATAAAATAGAAAAGTATTAATACCACATCCTTTATTCTAATACACACACACATTAATCAAATGTGGGATGCATCAAAGATCTAGATCTACATAATGGTTTATTTATCTATACGCCAGCATACACACAACAGTGCCAGAATTTGAAATGATGCTCTAATTCTTTGATTTGAAATCCAAGAGACAAAATCTAATAAATCAGTTCATACTGATCAGCATTTAGAACATTAAATAGATCTGCTTTCTGTTTAATGTTTCATACAGCAGTAAAACCAGCATGACTGAAAGATCTATTCTAGATTATACAAACAATGCAATATTATTAGCTGACCTACTTTGTGCCAAAGGTCAGTTAGTCTGTGTCCACTACATCTTGCTCTGGTCATATTCCCTCAGGTCAGCTGTGAACTCGCTGACAGGTCAGCTGTGAACTCGCTGACCTAATTCAGCATCACAATCAATTTTAAAATCTTCTTAATGAAACATCCTATGTTGTCACCTCTGACCAGGACAACCACAGAGAGCTTTGCCACTTAGAGTTATCTTTCCCATTGCTACCAAAAAACATAAAACACATCTGTATTTAGAGAATTAAATGAAGTCTCCTTGTGTAAAAGAATAAGAATTCATTAGGAGAATAAATATGTAGCACATATTGCTGGTTGAGGTTTTTTTTCTGGAGCCTGATTTACATCACTAATCCAATTTACAGGAAACAAAAAATCCTAGACTAGACAACAAGTTGATCATATGCAGACATTTGCTAAAAAGGATGAAGTGTGTTACTGGGGAATTACTTACTCAACCTTTAATTAGTACCAAAGTTCTCAGCATATTATCTCATCTTAACATCCCCTTTCAAGAATGTGACAGTTTCCTTCGTTCAAAGATGCAGTCAGTTCATCATTGTCAGAGTAACTCTTTCACTGTCAAACTTAAACTAAGTTCATAAGTGCATATTCATGTGAGAATTCACAAATGGATGTAGAGAGTAAATACACACAAACACATGCGTATTAAAAGTGGGAGTGACTTCTGATGTACAGCCCCCAATATACCACCACCCCTCCCGTGCCCCCCACTACAACAGTCAGACTGGGCAGACAGCAACACAGTTCATAGCTATAGAGAATTGCAGGAGTAACGACTAAGGGTTTTTCTTACCTCAAGGGTTTTTCTGTAAAGCCAACACAAGCAAAAGACTCATGATTGTAGCGGTCTGTCTCAGTCTCGGCCTCTTTGTGTCATTTAGCTGCGGCAGACGGGAGCTGGGACGCATAAACGCTGCCGAGTGGAGACGCTTTCGGCACACTTCACAGACAGGGAGGGCTGTGGAGCAGCGCAGACCCCAGGCCCGTCCGCTCACACTCTGCCGGCTGAGGATGAAAAGAGAAGACTTCATTACCAACACAAGACACGCCTCCACCCCTCTGGTCTCCCTCCTCCTGAGCTCCCCCCTCCCATCCCTTCTTTCCTCCTTGACTACCTCCCGGTTTCCCTTCCACACTCCCAGGCAGTAGCACGCTCCAGGGTCTGCCCCAGCCAAAAAGAGGGGTAGCAGACTGCCAAAAAAAAGAAAAGAAAAACTCCCATCCCAAAGTGTAATACAGAAAAGGCAGACAGGAACAAGAAGAATCAAGACTGTGGAGAAACGGAGAAGAAACATTTATCACTGTATCGATCTTATCTTAATGTTTTACATCAATTGTACTGTCCTATATTTAGTTTTTGTAGTTCAGATGAAATTGGTAGAATCACATTTGAGATAGAAAGAGTGGCTGGAGATGAGAATATAAAGCACAAATAAAGAAGAAAAACAAAATAGAGAGAACTGACTAACTTTTTTGTGGAATAATTTGACACGACATAGGCTAGACAGAAATAGAGACTCGGATCCACTCAGACGAGACATAAGATCAGTTATGACATTTCAAGGCATAAAGTTAGTGGGGGAAAAATGACAAAAACAACCTGGGGTTGTTGTAAATGCTAATTAAGACTTTCTGTGAGAGAAATCACATCAAAAAATGTTGCTCATGAGTGTATTTGTGTCTGTTTTGGGTTCACGGGGTGGGGATAATGTCTGTCTCTATGTACTTGTGCATCTATAAACCTAATTTTACTTTAGCTCTTTGCAAGCTGCTTCCATGGACAACACCCAGAATAAAGTTTCAAAATCTTTGTCCATTCTGCCCCCTCCTTCACATGGCAAATTAAGTCTCTCTATATTAGATGGGGAAAATAGACTTAAAAACATTAACCTTTTACTGTCTGTAATTATGATGGGCTGGGTAGAGTCAGCTCAGACTAGTCTTGTGTTTTAACGGCAAATAGAAAGAAACTACGCATTAGTTAAATGATGTTCCAACATAGTCTTTTCTCAGATTCTCAATAATATTTGTTCTCATGCGTTATCATGCAGATTCTCTGTCTGTACTGATGAAGATTCTCTTACTTCCATATAATGAATGCTGGCTTTATTCCAAAGGACTGCAGCCCTACCTACTTTCTGACTGATTAAGAATAAAATAATTTATCCACTCGAATGTAGATAAAAAAATGAATTTTAAAGGATGACTTAAGCTATTCAAAGCCATCTGGTCTTATTCGAAATGGCTATCCCCCCTCTAATAACCTGTCCCACTGCCCCTGTAGATGGCAATGGCAATCAAGTGTTAGATCAGGTTTAATTCTGGAGTTTGTCTGGCCAGCCTTACGCTTCAGTTTTTAAGTGCTTTTGTCAGAAGTGGAATCTTGGATTCCCACTCGAATCATTCTATCACTCCGAAGTCTGGCACAGGACAGCCATAGGAGATCAAAAATAATCAAAAGATTTTTGCTGCATCAAAGTATCTGGGTGTGGCCAACCCTTAATTCTGAGAATTTTTCATAAAACATCAAGGTGAAAAACCTCCACATGCAAGCGCCCGGCTGCATTATATTTTCTGTCATAATTTTAATTTTCAATGTCTCGTTGTTTGTATACAGTTGACTCTTAGTCACAAATGCATCATCCAGTTTGCACCAGACTCATTATGATTGACCTGTCTTAACCTCTAAAGAGGACAATTTTGGAATTTTACTCCAGCTGTAATTCCCTGACGGATCATTCTGTCCGCAAAATTTTTTTTGTGCATCATCAAGGCGAACTGCTACACATTTTGGTGTGATTGTTTGATCACTTAAGTCCCACCCACTCAGACAAGAAATTGAGGATTATTGAGTGACTCCTCCACTATCCCCCATGTTTGACATACAGTTAAAGTTGTATTCAATAACCCTTGATAGCCATCCATTTTCAAAAGCCTGCAGGAATTTTTCATAATTCATTCGCCACAAAACAGGAAATGGCAGTAACTCCTCCTTTCTTGAAGGATTTTCGGGCAGACCTTTAAGATCTGCTGTTGGATGGTCAGTCGATCTTTAAAAATGGAAAATTGGATGCTGATGTCACAGTAAAAGTAACATACTCTGATGGAGGAGAACACAACTGTTAATCCATCATTGGATGGGGAAAATAGTCCTTAAAGCATTAGCTGTTTACTGTCTGTAATTATGAGGAGCCAGATAGAGTCAGCTCAGAAAACCTCTGCACCCTGCCCCCAGTGCCACCACACATAACACGCTTCTATCCTGGTTTGAAGTGGGTCGTGAAACACAAAGTAGCTGTCGTAAGTGAACGAAAACAGGGACTTGGTTAGAAATTTTGTAGTTAAATGATATTCTAAGGAGTTATTGGCAGGATATGTTTAAAGAATAAAAAGTCCAGAAGTTTACAGTAATTTACAGTCAAGGTTTACAAGTGCACTGCAGTTCGCTGACTCGGACTGGCAAGCATTAAAGTTCAAAGTAGGGCTTTACCCAAAAATCTGGTGTATGTTCCAGATCAAACCCCAGTTTATGGCATGTGAGCTAATCCTTGATCCTGATGGAAAATATCAAGAGACATCACCACATCACTAAATCCACCACAACTCCTAATTTAGCAAAAGAACACAGATACAGTTGTAGTTACTTAATTACTTCTTAGGAACAAGCAGAATAGTAGATGGGGGGGCATTTAAAGTGTTTACAATAAAGCTAGTAAAAAGTCAAAAGATCCATAAGAAGCACAGAGGGAAAAGAATGTCAGCATGAAGTAATAAAACAGCAACATTTTTCTGGGCAGTACTTAATGAAGTAAGAGATTATACAGATCTCTGGCAGCCTCCCACACTAACATAAACACCTACAGAGACCTTCTCTGTGGCATAATGGTGTCAAATTTACACAGGTCCACTAAACAGTACTTAAGGTTGTGGACTGCCTTCTCTGTAGGCTGAAGGGTTGAGGTTTGAGACAGACAGCTGGAGCGGGCTAGTGGTAAAATGACAGCAAAAGAAGAGATAATCTAATTTTAGTGTGCTTTATTGCTAACATTACCGCTAATTCTCCAAAAACCAGAAACACAGACAACCCTCTTGTGGTGTCTTGTGTCTTTTAAACAAGGGTTATTAGTGACAGAGAACAGACTATTCAAACATCTGAAAGCAAGTCTTTGTTTAAGGTTTACAAGATTACCAAATATGTTAATTGCTGTAAGAACAGTAAATTATTAATTATGGCAGAAATTGACATTTAATGAGGACAATTGGAAACACAGGGATAGACCGTGAATTACATTTGGCTTCGGTGCACTGAGGATGAATCAGCATCTTAATGGATTGAGATTTATGGTGGAATTTGCTGAAATGAGTCAAAACCACAATCGGCCACTAGGGGCTGAACAGTATAAGACACAATAGGTTACATTGAGCATCATAAAATCTGTTAATGGCATATATATTTCTAACAAATTAAGTGCCAAACCAAATAACTTCAGAAAAAAAAATAATAAACACATTTGGCAGCTTAGTAGTGTGCCATCAAATGTGCATGTAGTTGCTGTTTTAAGTATTTCATTAGAAAATAAAAGTAATAATTTTGTGATACATTTTTCCTCTATTTTCTACATGAAAACTGATTCATTTTAGATGGGGAAAAAGGTGAACACAGAAGAGCTTTGTAGGAGCTGTCGGTGTAAGGCTGATATTTGAGAACTGAAATTCATACTTGAAGAATGTGTAGATTACAACTACAAATTAGTAGTTCTAATCTAACAACACAAACTTGTTTAAGAAAGGTTAATCTGTTAATATTTTGTATTTTGTTATTTTATTCCTCAAGATATGTGGGCACCTTTTCAGATGTTGAATGTGCATAAATAGTCCTTCTATAACTCCAATTTGGTGAAAAATGAAGCAAAAACATCATTGCATTATGTAAAATGCAATGATGTTTTAATAGCTAAATCTTTTAATAGCTCTAGAATATCCCAGTGTTTCCTCAGGGACCAATAAGCTGGTAAAAAGAAAACTAATAAAACATTGCAATTCTTGGAGTAAAATGCAGCCTGGTATTTACTGACACATTGAACTCTTACTGCATATATTTCTGTTTACTTTAGGACCTTTAGTGTCACATTCATGTGCCTTTACTGCACAGCTTTCAGGAGAAAAATGTAATCCATAGTAACACAGTAAACTCAAATCAAGTATCTTAAAATACTTTCTATGGAGCTTCTTAAAACCACAGTAGAACTGTAGTACCTTAGGGTGTTTCATGGACAATGATAGATAACCGAATGCCTTCACTGCTAATAAAGAGATCAAGTTTCAGCTTTACGCTTTATCCCAGTTACTGCAGATTGGTATGCACACAGCCTTTTAGCAAAGTACAGTCTCAGCTCTGCCTTCCTTTCAAGTCATAAAATGATATCTTCAACCTGATTTTGCCACAGTTGCGGTGAGTGTTCAGAGTACCAGGGTAATTCCAGGTCAAGTTGGTGACACACCCAATACCCCAATGAAAGGCTTCTCCATCACAACCAACACAAGTGCTCCTGTAACTGTCAATTAAAACCACTGAGTGTAGGCACTGACTACATGTGGTCACTCTATGACATGACTCATTGACTGCTAGATACCTGAAAAGGCCAATAAAACAGTTACATTAAGATTCAACAGCAGGAATAGACGGCATTTTTACTCACTCAAGGACTAGTTCAGTGAGGGCACAACGACAAAAAAAGAAAAAAAAACGAGACTGTGGGTTTTAACCCAAACACAGGTGATGGTGGCAAACCAAACACATCCATTTCTTCCCTCTGTCTGTGCAGCTGTCGACTTCTGGAGCTGCCGGGCTCGGCGGACTTACTGAGTACTGGGAATTTCACACTTTTGGTGACCCCAACCAGCAATAAGTAGAAACCATCACACCCTGGTGTTCCATTTCTGACCCAGGAAACATGCGCCTCTCCAGGGCAAACAAGGGACACCTCAACCAGTGTAGACTTAGCAGCTTGGCGATGTGTACTCGCCGTGTCATGTCGGCCAGGAGCGATTACGTTCCCAGGGTGACAACGTCTGGGCAATTTGGGCTATGAATTAGAATATTTTAGGTGAAACAAGAACTAAGAAAGGGGTTAAAGAACTTGTTTTACATTTAGGTAATTAATAAAGAGGCAGAGCAAACACATGGTATAATAATCCTTGGCTAGAGACACCTTAATAACTGTGGATATCTCAAATAGGTAGATATTTCTTTGAGCATTTCTTGAGGACTGTTGGTAAAGTTGCATCAGCATCAGACTGATATTCCTCTAATGTCATCAAAATAAATTCAGTTTTCCAATATATACACAAGAATTAAATGCTGATACCTGATAAGACGCTGATGTCTTCTCTGATACGTGAGGACGGGCACCATTGGCTGAAATACAAATATTTTTCATGTACTTGCATCCATCGTTGCCACGATTTTTAATGCTGTATTGTATTTACTAACTTTTTTGTGTTATTTTAATTGCATTTCTTATTTAAGGGATGCACAGTTATTGCAAAATTGGGTTGTTTTTTTTACAGTAGCAGAATATCTAAAAAGTCCCATATTCAATATAAACAGCTACCTTCTTATTTAGGTTTTGTGGTAAGTGTAAAAATATCCCAGTTATTAGGTTTACTGTTGTTGTTAGGTATAGCTACTACTGGCCTCAGCTTGCAGGACAATGTCAGGGGTTTGCAGAGATGAAGTCGTCATGGTAACATGAAACATGGAAATCGGTAATTGCTCACTGCAACGTCTTTGGATTTTTGATTAAAAGCTACTGGACTCCATATGAGAGTCCAGTAGCAACAACATACATTTTTATTGTGTTTTTACCTCAGCTTACACCTTTCCATGTTTTGGTCAGTCCTCTGTATTAATTATTGCTCAAAAGGTCTTGCTATGTAAATGTCTTCCCTTGTATTTAGCTTCTTATTTTATTCTTGCACTTTGTTCTTTGTGCATTTCTATTTTGTCTCCTTAGACTGGTGCCTTTCTTGGTTTATTGTTATGTCTCCTTTTGTTTCTTTTGTGTCATTAGTCTTTTATTCATCCTCACCAGTAATCTTCACTAATGTCATTCACCTACCCTGCCTCGTCAACTCCATGTGTTTCACCTGATCTGCCATTCATATAAGCTCTTGATTTTTCATACCCTGATTCACATCTAATTATTTGAAACATTAATATTACTTCCAGTCCAAAGAAGGATGGATTTGTAGAAACTAAGCACAACAGCTATTTGAAGACAGATGTATTGTATGGATGAGTTTTCACTTTCAAACTATCACATAACAATTTGCACCCTTCTTGCTTGATGGCATAAGCTATGCCTGTAACTGAAGGCATGCTGATAAAAAAAACAAAAAACAAACAAACAGTACTATCAATAATTACAGGACTGACACTAAGTTCAATGATGCATAACTGTCTTGGATTTTTGAGTCATTCTGTCTTTCCAATATCAAACTGAAAGTGTCTGGATGAAAATAGAGGAGGGTGCATAGAGCTCACATTCATCTGCAGCAGAGCCACAGCACTGCAAACACACAGATGCCCAGCCCTCATCTGCACAAATGGACCTTTCAATCCTTCGCCTCACTTTTGTCCCATCAATACCTTCTTCTTCAGTGAGACCAAAGCCACCAACTCCAACGTTCCCTTTGCCCATTTCCAAACACACAGAGGGGTGAATAGAGTCTACTGTACCTTGTGCCACTCCCCTCTCTGTGGGGTAAAACACATCTTGACAGACCTGTATTTATGGCCAGCTGTATTCGTGTTGGAATGAATGATGAAAAAGACCAAAATCGTCACGCAGGATGAACCATTTATATTAAACGTTGGTCAGCTGAGCGAGTCTGCTTGTGTGGCCTAAGCAGAAAGAATGCTGCATGTGTGTGTGTGCGCATGTTTGACATTAGGACAAGCGCATTAATGACAACTAAAGTGTGTTTTTTTTGCTAAGTGTTATCTCTATCTGTGTGGGTGAATTTGCCATTACTTAATTTCTCAGCAATAATCAAAATAAATCCTGATATATATCTTTATTTACCCAGAGTGCAATTTATTGCAGTATGACTTTCAGGACAGAAAAGTAAAATATATTGTATAGTTTCAAGTTTGTGCAAAACTTTTAGATTAAACAATAAATATAGTCTGAAAGAAGTAAATATATTCCTTATTTGAAGGAACTAGACCCTTTATAAAATGTTAAACTTGTATTTAATGTAAAATAAATTCATAGTTTTTGATGAAAATCCTTTCCTGAGAACAGAAATATCCCTGTTGCCCTAATAAAAAATTATATTGGAAGGAAAGGACTTTGTTTTTCCTTCCCACACACGTGTTGTGCATACGGTATCACTCCAGGAATCCTCCAGGACAGAAAGCCTCAGTGGGTCTGTGTTAACAATGGGAGCTGGGGTGAAGTAGGGCAAAGATCTTTAGTCCTTCCCCACATAAAACTTTTAATATGAGGCCTCCTTAGAACCGGTCGGCCATCTAAAAGCACTAAACCCTGTAATTGACCTTAAAAATACTTTCCGTGGAGGTCGCCAGTCATGTCATTGGCCTTCGGCCCAAGCGGCGGCCGCATCTCCTCAGCCCAGAAGGAGCCTGGGAAGGCCTCACAGGGTATATTTAGTGGCCCTGTCCTTTTGAGAGGAGCAGGAGATGTAGATAATGCCAGTCTGCATATAAAACCACTCCACCGCCCACGAGTGTGCCTCTGACAGCAACATTTCCCGCTCCCACGGGGACGTGTTTCCGGAGGTCATAGGTTAATTACATGAAAGTAGGACTGCAGGTGACATTTATACACATCAAATGGCAAGCTGTAGAAGAGACCAGGCACAAGACAGAAATATGCCGTTCTTCACTGCTTTTGTTGGCGTTTGCCAGAAAGAGCCCAATTAAATTACTTTACTATGGGAGTATGATCTCTAAATTAAAACAATGAGAAAAATATGAGCTTCAATGTGAGAACCAGTGGCAGGAATTAGGCCTAGCAATGTCTTTGAAACAAATGTAACTGTAGCATGTTTTGTTTCAGCTTATTTCATATATTTGTCTCTGTGACACACAGAGAGCAGGATGGTAAGAACCAAAAATGGCAAATTGAAATACTTGTTGGCCAAAAACATTTATTAAAAAACACAATTTATGTTTGATTTACAAACTCAATGATAGAAACCTGCATGTTTAGTTTAAGGACAAAATGAAAATACTTAATTTTTGAAGAAAACAAATTTGTAAGACCTTGTAGATCCTGAACATAAGAGAGCATCTTAAAGCCAAGTCATTTTTTCCCCTTGTTTGGGGTCAGTTATTTCATGTTTTCCTGTCTGGATGTTTTATTTTAATAGATTCGGTGAATCCAAGTTTGCTTTTGAGTAAAAGTGAATGTTTCCGAAAGAGGGATACTTAGTGCTGTCCCTAACATTCTTTTTCATTTTAAATATTTAACTGTATCTTCATATTGTGTGAAAGAACTTGCATAGGTGAAGATTTGTGAAAATTTGTTTTAAAAACCCTCCAAAAATGCCACAAGCCGTCAACAGCGCCCTCTCCCCAATCTGCTCCTTCCTCAAATCAATGATAAAAGATTTCAGTTCTTTTTTAACTGGGAAATCAAAGGCAATAATTATTTTTATGTCTTTTTTGTCATCTTTACTAGTGTCACCATTGGGGAATGTGTAAGTGTCCACATATTTATGGTTGTAAGGGGAAAATATTACATGTTAATAAGACTTTGAACTAATCGTGTTAAGGTTAAAGTCGAACTGATCAAGTCAACTGAAGTCCACATTTTCCCATCTGTTGATCCATTAAATGTGACTGGCACAATATGTGCCGACAACAAAGAGAGGTGTAATTTCTTCCATCATGTCAACACATGCCAAAGCATCCCTGAGCTTAAACTCCTCCACCTGTTGTCACTCATGTGCTATGCTGCTGACGGTTTCTTCTAAAGACTTTAGTCTGACAAATCTCAAAGAAATATTCGTGATATATTAAAGCTGCACAGGAATCACACTGTTTTCCGCTGTAAATGCTTTAAAAGTGAAAACTGAAGCTGATGTCAGAACAGAAACAGTCTGGACCGTCTTCTCGTGTTGACCCCTTCAGTCAGGCAGACACTCAATAAAAGGAAAATCTCCTGGCATCTCAACAAGCAAATACTGGGACACGGATGACGATAGCAGAGTGACGCTACAAAGAGGAAAACATCTGAGCATGGTTATAAAAAACTCCATTAACGCCGATTAGCCATCGTGCCCAGCAGGTGATGTAATGAGCGCTCCTAGCAACAAGTACAGATTGACTCCTTGCAGCTGCCAAGTGATGTGTTGTAATCCTCACATCTGTCAGAGTCTTATCAATCTTACTTTGGAGAGAAATTAAAATGTTCTGTCTGTCTTTCGGGTAAGAAAAAGAGTAAACGGAATAGATAGTATTCCTTCAAAATATGGGAATCACACCTTTAATTTTTTTTCCATCAGCGGCAAAAGGCTGAAGATCACTTGTTCCTGACTGTTCGTCAGCTCTGGAAACTACAAGCCTTGGCAAGCTTCAGCAAAACCCTCCTAACTATAGATTTCATGACCCCCAGCATCGTTGGTGTTTTACACAAACTTTTAGTCCTCCATAAAATTATTCACTGCTGTCAGAAAGTTTTTTTTAAAACCAGATATGTCTTTTTCACCTTGGGATAATTTTTTGAAAGTCTTTCTGTCTCATAAAAGAAGGCATTCGATCCACACATTAGAAGAAAAGAGCACAAAAAAAGAGAAAGAATCTTAAAACTTAAATTCAAGAGCCACAGTCCCCGGCACATGAAATTCTGGCCCAACAAAAACAAAGAAAGACTTTTGATCCGCTGTATGAAAGGACAACTACAGAGCTAGACAGGCCAGGGGTTCGTGTGCTTTCTGTGGTCATGGCCACAGATCTGCCGACCACTCCTTGCCCATCTGGGCTGCCGGTGGTGCTCTTCCTTTTCTGAGAGAACAGCGAGTTCAGAGCAGTAATTTAGTTCAGATGAGCTCAAGTAATATTTCCAGATTAATACGAGCCATATTCCTTCAGAACTGTCCTTTCTTTCTTCTTCGTCTGTATGTTTTTTCACATTTTACATGTCCAAATCGTCTGGCTGAGGATAAAAGAACAAAGTAAAGGAAAGAAAAAAAAGAGAAAGGGAAGATGAATACATTTTATGCTTAGTAAGGAAAAACAATTGCAGGATGGCAGCTTTACCGTCTTCTGAAATCTTTGCTGCCAATGATTTCAGAAGACAGTTACTCATTCTTGCATACTTCTTAGGAACTATTTTTAGCTTGCCTTATTGGTGATTATGGCTCATGATTTATTGCAAAAGAAAATCTGAAGTTCACACAATCAGACAGTTGAAGAGCTTACTGTATCTGCTCCAGGAGGAGGATCTTCACTAAAGCTGCAGGCTTCACACATAACGCTGTGTCCAAGCATCCATTATCTATATGCCCTTAATCTGGTGGGATTATAGGGGGACTGCTGCCCATCTCTAGTGGCCATTGGGTGAGAGGTGGGTTATACTTTGGACAGGTCGTCCGTCCAGCATAGAGCAACACAGGGACATGCATAAAAAAGGTACCATGCACAAGATTCTAGAACCACAACGTACAGATATATCCAGAACACACAGCTTTCCCGTTCCTTGAGTTAAGCTACCTTTGAACCAAAGACGTTATAGAATCGCTTTCCTACCAGGGCTAAGTGGAAAAAATGACTGGACAAGAGGAAGACTGGAAAGGAACACAATCTCATTTGTGCAAAGTTTGCACAGTAATTAATGATTTGCAGTGACATGTCATCACCAGTTGTTGGTCCACAGTGTTTTATGAAGTCCAAAATTTCAGAGCTCTTTTGCCACACCTGGTAGTCCAGTATACTCAGCCCGATGGGGAGCAAAACTGCAAAATTTGGTCCATTTTCAGCTGGTGTGGGTCACTTCCATGCTGCACTGTGTCAAACAATCCAAACCATTTGAAAGACTTGCTCCCGCACCTCACCTGTGGTGGCTCAGCATCAGGACCTCCTCAAGGAAGTGACCTGAAAACCTCCAGACAAGACATACATGCAACGTCCTCCATTGCAAAATATGAACAAAAATGGGCCAGGATGAGATTTAGAGGTTGTGGGATTTCTCTTCTGTCATTGGTAAAAGACCTTGAGTTTTTTCTGCCACTAACGTTAGGCTTTCACGTTTGTCTTGGTTGTTTTGACCCAGAATGCCCTGCACAATAGTCCACTTCTTGCTTTTGGAGTGGTCTCCAGTCCGCTTGGCATTCTCATATAAATTTGAACCATACCAGAGTTCACTTCAACTGAGCCGAGACATAGTTTTGTAGTCGGACCAGAAATCGCATTTTTCACATCAAAGTTCGATTGCACATTCACACCTCCCCAAACAAACCAGACTTTCAAGGCAAACGACATAAACACGGCTTGTGTGCACCCTTAATGATGTCCTGTGTGGAGAGGTTTTATAGAGATGGTAAATTCATTTTCCAGCAGGACTTGGCACCTACCCACATTGCAAGAAAGTACCAATATTTACTTTAATGACCATGAAATCAAGACACTTGATTGACTAGCAAACTACACTGACCTTACCCCCACAGAGAATCTATGGAGTGTTATCAAAAGGAATAAAAGTGAATTGCAGAGCCAACAATACAGATGAGCTGTGGGTCACAGCAATTTGGGCTTCCATGATCCTGCAGTACATCACAGGCTGATCGGCTTCCTATCGCACAGAACTGATGCAATCATTCAAACTAAAGTGTAATATTCTACCTTTCTGTATAAGTGATTCTTGAAATGTATATATGTATATTTAATTTTCCAAGTGTATATAAATATAACAAGGCAATAATATAACTAATTTGCTTTATTACTAATTTGCGTTGAAGAAATTTTAATTACTGAAGCCCAGTAACTATTGGAAATTAAATTTTCAATAATATTCAGATTTGTTCAGTTGCAGCTGTAGGTGCACAAACGTGTTTCATGGGTTTGATTCTAATCTCATGTCTATTAGTTAGAGTCGTTTCTCTAAATGCTATAAAGTTGTGCTTAACTAATATCACTACCCTAATCTTTATTTCTGAAATTATAGAAAAACAAGAATGTAAGTAAACTCTAAAGACATTGGTATCAAAATTATATGTCTAAAGATTTTTAGTCAGGATCTAAAAAGCAGCTCTATTCTGAGTACTCATGATAATTACCCTTGTTTGTAAATACTTTAAATAAATCCCTCTTCACTGACACACCGAGTTAGTTTGTGGTTCTGCAAGTGGGTCAGAAAAATCAAACCCGTTATTACAGTTTTGCTGATCATGTTTTGTTCCAGAATAAAATCCAAAGTTTAACTTTGTTGCTTTAAGTTTGTTGCTCCTCTGTTTCAAAATTACTTGTTTTTCTGGAGTTTTTCCCTCCGTTCATCATCCATCTGCTGTTCTGTATGTGTATGATGTCAGGACTGGGCAATCTTTTTGGCTGTGTTCTCATCAGCCAGAGATTCTGAACAGTAAAATTAAACAGTGGCTTTTAAAGAAAACATAAAATTAGTGGTCACTCATCTCTGCCCTCTGTGTTATTAAGTCATTTATTTACCAGAAATAATTTCAATCAATTTAATATTCCATGAAGTCAGAACAAAAAGATCTCAAAAATGTGAATGCGCCACAGAGATGTTTTTTTTTTTTTTTACATTCTGCATGTCTTGTAACACAATAGAAAGATAAAGACAGTACTAAAAAATATCACTTAATATTAAAGTAAAAAGTTAATAACTTTTTTTTCTTTGGAAAGCCTGTTTTGTACTCAAGTCAATGTGTGTTCTGGTACAGCAGCTGTTATAATGAGGTGTCATGTGAGACGTGACAAGGAAATGTCACAGCTACTGAGAAAGTGCAGAATAATGTGGAAATTTTGAGGTTTAACATCTGAATTTTGTTATGTGGAGAAGAATCAAATATCTTTGAAAGGGAGAAACCTTTCAAGTCATTGGAGATGTGATTTAGGCCACAAATATGTGGCACTTACTTACAGAAGGACAAACCAAAAAGTCAAAGATGTAGATTTATCCCAACAACACTTTGAGCTACATTATTCAATTTTAACTTCATTCATCTTCTGAAACATCTGCAATAAACACCTTTGTCTGTCTAATGTCGGGCAGCCGTTGCGGAGTCCTCTCAACGTCACTGCATAGCAACCGTGGTGGCCTAACAAGGATGGTGGGAAGAATCAACTTTGCAAGTGTTCAGCTCATCCGAATGGTAAAGTTAACACCCGGCTCCTCTGAACATTCCCATGCTTGAGCTTGCCATTAACCCCGGTGACCTGTAACTGTGTGTGTTTGTGTGAGTGTGCTCTGTGTGTTTGCATATCAACTGCTCCTTATGTAGTGGAAGGCCAAAGGGACCACACCAGAAGAACAGAGGAGCTCTTCTATTATAAACAACTTTTAAATCAGACACTGCAGAGGAGCAGGGTTTTTTTTTCTTTTCCCCAACAGATTTCTAGCCAGTAGTGAGGAGCTGTTATTCATTAATCTACAGTGAAAGAGAATTGTGTGCAATCTGTTCTGATAAATCACACATTATTTTATATAAATGCTAGCAAGTTGTTAAATGCATTCAGTAATGTCACGATCCATAACGGCAAATAATAAATTTCCCCATTCATCACTGATGCAGTGTCTTTGCATATCACAGTGTTTCATCTGAGCCTCCTTTGATCCCGCCTAATGCCTGTGTGACCTGGGCCTGAACGAGGCATGAGTTGCACATTTCTGTTGCTGTATCCAGCCAGTGCACGTTCGGCCTGGTGGAATGCAGCTTTGCATTGCTGAGTGCAGTGCAGATTTATGTTAGTGCTGTGGGGTGTGCATGTGGCTAGCAGATGGTGGCACCCTGCACGCCTTTCCTGCATTGTCTCATAACTGCTTACAGAGTCCTCCAGGCCAATCCCTGCAGGGACTTCAGACTTGACTATAGCACAGTAAAATAAGTGGGAGTTTTTAAATGCTTTATTACTTCAAGTGTTTGCAGGACAGTTGACAACAAAATCGGTGTTAATAATTCCATCCATCCCACTGTTGACGAAAACACTCATAAAAATATCTTCTAACAAATAAAACCCATTCTCATACTTAAATGACAGAATGGGTTGAATACCTAAATGATTTATGTGCCAGTACAAACCAGAATAGAGTTTTTCAGCCTAAATGTGTTTTGAGAATGCAGTGATGGTGACAATGTGGTTTACCACAAGATTCTCCCTTCAGGGAATGAGATGTAGGTTCTGTAGTTATCAATTAGTCAACATTTTTGTCGTCTATTGACAGTTTGCTACCTCTAAGTTTCCAATACAAAAACTAAAGAATTAGACTTATGTTTTTACAGGTTACAGTCCAGTTATAGGTGTGAAGACAGGCTTCACTTCTCACCCACAGGCACAAACATTGGCCATCCAAGTTGTGCATGGAGTTAATCTGACTTTAATTATCAGTTAATAATTGAACTTTCTACTTCTGTCTTCCTTTTGCATAAAACCATGAGAAACAGGGTCAAACAGTATTCCTCTCCGAGTTCAGGAAAACCAGATACAAGCAGCTGAGAAGCTTTCACATATCCATCCCTACGAGATTTAAGAGTCAGAGTTCCAAAACCAAAATGAAAGTCATGCTGCTTCTGTGAATCCATTGTTTGACAATGCTTAAATTTTTTTTCTTGCATCCTGCCACTGACCCTACCAGGAAAGCTGAGAAATATTATATCAATTATTTCAAAATTCATCGTTGCCAGTTGACAAAGTTTAGGTAGTTGTTCAGTCAAGTCAAAAAAACATTTGAACACCAGCTGTAGGAAATGCGTGCATGGGCCATAATTGGAGATCATGCATGATAATTCTGACATGAAAAGGTTAAGTATATATTGTGAAAATGAATGGCAGACCAGTCTTATTGGCTGACTATGAAGGTAGAAGAAAATCCCCTTTTAACGCATTACTTAAAAGCTAGTCATTAAGTCCAGCCATTGTAACAGACTTATAGAGGAATATATTCTAGCTAGCATTAGCATGTGGCACAAATTCATTTAAACAGCCTCAAGTGCTGACATATGGGTGCTTATCATTCACACAATCCCATAAAAACACAGTCAGAGCTGAGTGTTCCTTCCCACACACCTTGAAATAGCACGAGGTGCATGGATCGCTTTTATTTGCAGACGCAGATAAACACATAGATGCAATCAGACAAATACACAGCCCCCCTCCACCCCCCTTCTGCCTACATTTTCCAAGTGTTCCACCTTGCAAATCGGATCCCACTCTCAGAGTCTGGGAATGTGCAACACTGTGGTTTTGTCACACTTTGTGCTGTGTCTTTGGGAATCACCTCGAGGTGCTCTGATTCATCTCTGTTTGTGTGGGCGTGTGTGTTGTTGTTGTATGTGTGCGTGTATGCAATGTTTGAATGCACCAAGTAAATGAGACCACAGGGCTCATACCAGTGGGAAGTTGAGGACTCTAAGTGCAGTGACAAAGTGCATGTATGCAGGCGCACATGTCCAACCACAAATCCGCACATGTAGGCATTCACATGCAATTTAACACACAGCTCATGACAAAAGCAATATTTATCACTGAAGGAAAGGTTGACACATCAATGCATGCTGCTTGTGAGTCTTCTTAATTACTTTTAGAAAAGGAGAGTCCTTCTTTCACTTAGCTATCAGTAAGAGACTTTATCTGGAGACACCCAGAATATGGCAAGGCAATGAAATTAGGAAGTTTTCTCCCCATTCAGCATCTCTGCTTCCAGTTTGATAAAAGTGACTAAAGTGATGAGAAGTATTTACAGCCCACTTCAAAAATATATATATATATTATATTTTATATATATTTTATATATATATTTTTTAATCACAGATCAAAAATGGGGAGTGACAAAGAGTCACAGAAACTAGAGAAAAAAAACCAAAACCAACTTTTTGATCTTATACATTTGTGACTTAATAATGATTTTGAAATGGAAGTAAATGCAACTTTAGTAAGCTTGACATTTGTTATGAACATGTCTTCAGAGGTTGCAGGTGTATTTTAACAAGAAACTGACAGTCTGAGCTCCTACTACTCCTATTTACAATTCGGAATGTCCTAAAGCAAAACATACCAATTCATACGTTCTCTCTGATGTGTTTGGAAAAAATTTGTCTCATTTTTGCCAAAACATCTGTCAGGATCAGAAGGATAGCAGCTTCTTTTATTTATGATTCATACCTAAGTATTAAAAGTATAAAATCCAAAACTGTGTTTATGTTTCATCTTCTGCCCAACCTGCGGAAGGACATTCAAGCCTTGCTGCTTCTGAGGACACAAACGCTGCTGGATCAGGTGGTAGGGGTTTATGTCTCAGTCAATATCTTCATTTGGAGAATTGTAGTTTGACCTATGCAGTAAATGCTAGAGTTGTGTGTATTCTGAGTAATTCAACATCGTCTCGACCTCCTTGTCTAATCTCTCGGTTGCTATTATTTACAATCTCAGTGACATCAAAATCAGGTGAGTTTGTTGGTGTGGCAAATAGTACAGCCCCAGTATGCAAAGGCTGAAAGCTTCTAACAGAAAAGGTGTTCAGGTAGGTGTCAGAGAAATATTATCTCCACGACCATGCCAGTGTGTTCATGCGTAATAATGGCCCAGTCAATGTTTACAGCTAAATTTAATTAGGAAGACTTGATAAGCAGTTGTTCACAAATAGTTTTCACCTTATCTGACTGAGTTTGAATTATTTTGCTAAGAAAACAATTAAATGAATATACGTAGTTGCAAAACACCATGTTTTAAGAAAACGCTGTATGTTATGGGTTGTATTATTTGTCAAATTTTAATCTAAATATGTTTCCGTTTCTGCAAAATGACTTATTTCTGAATGTATTCATAAATATAAAGATGGTTATTAATTGCTTTGCATTAAAACTGATATTTGATGAATACACAAAACTAACTCTGAAATCATTAAGTCTGTTTCATCAAGCCAACAGTTTCTTGACAGAATGTAGAAGAACAACATTTATCTTCCCACAGTATTGTGAAATTTTGTCTAAACAAAAGCAAAAGTGTGTTTAGTAATTTCAAACAAATTTTTGTTTGAATTTTGTTTTGACTACATATTTAGTTAATAATGTCACTTACTGAAGACAAAAATCTCCTGGGTGAGTAGGCAAAAGAAAAGAGTTCATTGATTTATCTTTAAGCGTTAGCTTTAGCTTTGGTTTTCTTAAAGCTAATTTATAACATTTGCACTGATTAGTCATCTCTTCTCTCATTGAGTCTTTTTTATGACTTACTAGAACACCTCCTAAATTGGAGAAACGTAGTGTAACTTGATGTTCAGTGAAATAGTAAAAACTAGGACTTCCAGTGGTTGTACATTCTTCCAATGAAGAGTTTGTGCAGCTGAAAAACATAGGTCAGATTTTTTGATGAGTGGTTCTGTGAAGTTATTCTCAGTAAAAGTAGAAAGTAGAAAGACGTTGCTGTACGTTTGCAGAAAAGTGAAGAATAGTTGGTAAAATGTCTTTTTTAGCTAATCTTGGAAACTCAAATTAACTTGTTCATATGTATGGGTTCCAAAGGCATCCATCCATCCATCCATCCATCCATCCATCCATCCATCCATCCATCCATCCATCCATCCATCCATCCATCCATCCTATGGTCTATTAAATCGACAGTTTTGACTTAGCTATGCTCACAAGACTGCTTCTCTTGTGGAAAAAACACGTTGAACTTCTTTGCTTTAAACAATGGCTGAGCTCTGACCTGCACAGTGCAATTCAACAACTTCCACCTGTGGTTCAACCCTGTAGTAGTTGATTTGAACTGCATATATTTTGCAACAGAATATTATAAAGTTTATGGCTGATTTTTTAGAGACTAGCAAAGTCTGTGTTATTATGCAAAAGCTATACTGGCTGAGACAGCTGTCATTTTTAATCTGCTTCATTAGCCATGATTCTTTAGTTTTCTTTAAGTTTGCAAAAAGTGGATACAACTTTGAGGGTTTGTGATACTCAAAGTTCAACATCACTAGAAAGACTGTACTTCTCAAGAACTCATCACTGCTTGATAATCCCAAGGAACTTATCAGCTGGTAAGGGGTTTGATAAAACCAGCAACATCTAGCAAGAGACGTTTGGATAAAAAGACAAGACATTGCTCACTTATGAATGTGTAATGTAAATTAGAATGACACATGACCTGTATGTATGGTGCTATATCAAGGCCAAAGAACTAAAACACACTTCCTAGAATATTACCACATATTTTCACTCTACCTTAATCTTAACAAAAGCAAATCAGTGAAATATCCTAATGTTTGCACTTGTACATGTATTGAGGAGCAGGTGAGGGCTTACAAGTTTTTTTTTTTTTTCAGAAACTGAGACTGTATCTTTCTTAGCGCATACATCTTTGCCTGAGCACATAGATGAGAGAAGAGGCACTTGCCAAAAATATTTTACAAAACCAACTTGCCTTTCAAGTTACAAAAAAGACTCTTAAAATGAGTAGTTTGCATTTTTTTACAGTAAATTCTCACATATACAAGGAAACAAAGTCTATATTGTACTGCGTAATGTTGATTATTGCACTCTTTTATGAAGGCTGTCAAAGAGAAAATGTAACTAAAAAACAGACCAAATTAAGTAAAATGAAAGGAGACTTCAGCATAAAAATGGGAATGAAGACTGTTGTCAGAAATGGGTCCAACAATAACAGGTTAGACGATGTAATTGACCAATGAAATCAGGCCACCAGCAGTCAACTCCAATACCTGCCATAATGCAGAGATGTGGTGGACAAAAAGAAGGAAGTGGGACAAGGGGAACAATGTGGGCTGAAAAGTCTGCCGATATAGTTTTAATTGAGCAACATTTACAGGATGACTACATGACTCTTCAGCAGGCCAGAATAGCTGTCAGAAAGCTGGACAAGGAACTTCTTCACTTCTTTGCACCACATACACATCCTTTTACTTGGCGAAAGTTTAATGCCTTTGGCTACAAATGACACTGATTAGCTTTTCTGTTTTAGACAGCCAGTGTTTTCAGTTTCTGTCAAACTCCACATGCACATTATACTGTTCCCGGAGGATTCTGGATCGGTATCTGTACATCTGCATTCCTGATGTCCTGTTGCATCCAATCTCATAAATCAGTCAATTTGCTCTTAAAAGATTTTAAAGGAATACCGGGTTAGTCCCTCTGTATTGGAAACAAGATTTTAGTCGCTGGCTCCTGGAATTGTGTCTCCTCTTCCTCCTCCTCCTCCCTCGTCTATGTAATTGCGCTTCCATTGTCGTTTTCAGTTGAAAAGACGGATAATAATTGGCACCACTGTAGATAACCAAAGTTTATAGTATTACTACTGCAGAGTCTGACTCACAGCAAACCCACAGACTTCCTTTTCCACTCGGAGGTGGAACGTAGTGATCTGAGCTAATTATATTGAACACTTCAAGCATTTGGCAGAAAAGTGTGTGATGTGCGCATGTTTCGCCAATAAAAAGATCATATCAGCACATGCCACTTCTCAGTTTATATTGTGCATTGATCTAACAAAGCTCTCCACAGGCCAGGACCCACACACACAGTGCAACATTCTTGTCTACTGCACTCAGACAAGCTGATGGCACACCTGGCAGAATACTTTTGCTTTTACACAGGGGGAATGCCACATTTGGCAAGAGCAAGTATGATTTTCCACCTTTTCAATGAATGCTGTAGTTAGGTTGGCACAAGGCAGCAGACTGGCATGACAGGGCAGGCTCTGGGAGGGGAAGGAAATGTGAGGAAGACAGGTTGGTCGATGGGGGCATGTAAATTGGCGGGGGGTGGGGGGGAGTAATTTCTCTGCAGAAGCAGTGAGCCTGTCTGTCTGCTCTACCTCTGTCTCTCTATACGGTCGTGCACCACACCCTGGAAGCACTTTTCTCTTTAAGGTGTCAGCAGTGGGATGAAAGCTGCAGGGCTACAATTGCCAGATAAATATGATGATAGAAACAAAAACATAAGGGGCATGTAGAAGCCAAATGTTAACAGTATCAACAAGTATAAGCAGAGTAAGTGCTGCAGCTACGTTATAATATTTGAAAGCAGATTTTAAGACAGTATGCAAAAAGCTCCTGAATTAATCTACTTGATTTCTATGTCTTGTCTTTTTTTCTAGATGGCAGCAATCTTCCTGAGTGTGACAGCAAAGCTTGCAGGCAGCCCATATTGTGTCCAGATGAGGTCCTGACTCTCAGTGGTGTGTCTGTCCTTCAGTGTGTGTCCACTGCTAATACAGCCAAGCAATTCCTCACTGCTGGAGCTTTATCAAAAGTCAAAATGAGAACTGAATTGAAATTAATCTAATAAATGTGCAAAACCGTTTCCACCCATGTTGACGGATGTTCACTGTGTGTGTTTTAGTACCGCTCCACACAATAAGTCATGCAGACACCAAACTGTAAAAAGCAAAGCTGTCAAACACACGCCAACACTGATCACTGACACAAGGATGGTTTGCACTCTGAAAAATGAATAGCAAGCGTCACTGAGTTAAATTCAAAGGAAAAATCACAAATTTGGCCTCACACCCATGCACATACAAGCAGAAAGAAAATCTGTCAAAAGTTGTTACCCTTTGCTTGTGCAGCACGGTGATTTCTTCAAACTCCAGCACATCAGGTGTGCGGCAGTCACTCCTCTCCTTCCTCTGCCTCCCTTTCCCTCACTCACTTCTCAACCTGTAGTTATCGTGTGGCACTAGTAGCACTCAGCTGCAGTGTGTAGAGAACTAAAACAGAGGGGAAAAAGGAGGAGAGATGGGAGGGATAGAAGGACAAATGAGTCCTGCCCAGACTGATGAGAAAGGCTTAAAAAAAAAAAACGCCCTCAGGAGAGAAAAGATTAGAACACTTCACTATGCTTGAAATTCAACTTTCTCATCACTTTGCTCTTTCCACTCACTTCTTTAACCAGCCTCATTTCTCTTCTGTTCCTTTGTCCCAGCAAGTTTTCCTAAAACCAATTTTGCCCTCCTGATGTTCTGCCAATACATAAACCACAATGTCTGCCTGCCTTTTCGTCTGCCTCTATAACTCAAAATCTCTCTCTCTCTCTCTCTCTCTCTCTCTCTCTCTCTCTCTCTCTCTCTCTCTCTCTCTCTCTCTCTCTCTCTCTCTCGTTTTCATCTAAATTTACCTTTATTTCTTCACTTTTTCCAACCGGCTTTCCATTTTGCACTTGTATACTATACGGTACTTCTTTCTGTCCCGATTACCTATCACTGCTCTAATAACCTGTTGTGCAGATGTATGATAAAAGACACACCTGCTGCAAGTAACAGGAAATTAGAACTACTAACAGTGCTAGTGTTACATTTAACAATATGTGTGGTGTTCCACAAGGGCTTGTGCTCAGTCCAAAATAGTAGTGTATTGAATATAATTCACTTTATTTTAGGATGATATTACAGTATGGTTCGTAGAAAAAATTGGGATCAGCATTCAAGTTCAGTTACCAAAGGAAACTCTCAGTTTTGAAGAAATAGCATGACATAAACAAATCATTCAGATCTTGTAGCTAAGTATAATTTAGTGGATACTAAACACTGCATTTCACCCCAAACTCACCATCTCCACTATTAAGCATGATGGTGGCAGTATCATGCTGTGGGGATTGAACTGAGGAGCAGGTCCTAGTAGGCTTGTGAAGATAAAAGATCAAATGAATGTGATACAAGATAGGAAAATCCAGCAGGAGCATTTGTTTCCATCTGCAAGAAACAGCTGTAGTTGGAAACAGAATGGGTGTTCTGGAGAGGCCTATTCAAAGTCAAATTTTGTTGATCATGATTTCTTTGTCAAAGTACATTTAGATTTAAAATGTATAAGAGAATATATAGCTTTAATAAGCACAGTCGTGCTACCTTCTTTCTGTCTATAATTTTTCTAACTGTTCCTCAAACCTATTTTGGACTTGTTTACATTGCTTTCACAGAGGTTATTGCTAATCAATCAAATCTTACCATCTATAAGAAGAGTGAAAATGGCAGTGTGATGCACACAAACACATCATTAACTTTACATTTTAATATCCTTGACAGTTCCTTTCCAGAACTGCAGTAATTCAGCTTGTTTTTTGGGAGGAAAGTTCATATGTTAGAGCAAAACCTACTGGGAGTTTCAACTTGGACTCTGACCCTGTTGAACTGAAGAAAATATGAGCAAAAATAGAAAAAGTAATATAAATCTATGTTTGAGTTGTTCTTTGAAAAAAAATGATCTGCCACTTGTCCCAACTTTGTAATACTTAATATAAATGAAAGTTTTGGAGTATAAAAAGCAACGGGAAAAGCAGGTTTCCAGTCCAGGTGTTTAGTCATCTCCCCAACTTGATGTAGAGATAAACCAGAACACTTTTGACATCTTACAGATTGTGTTAACTTACAGGAGGTATTTTAAGAGATCACAGGCCAAATAGAACAGCACCAAGCAGGTTAAGGTTCTGGGTCAACAAGAACAACAAGACAATTTTGACCAGCTTTATCAGCACACATGAGATATTTCCTTAATCACAATCAGCCACATCTTCTGTGTTCTCATCTTGGTTCTCATGCACTTTCCCTGTACAGACGGAGATAACTGGTGTATGATTGCTTGTCGCATTCTCTCCCCCATGTTCCCAGGGAGTACTACTAGAATCAAAGTAGAGTGGATGAGAGTAGAAAGTGATTCAGTGCTCAAGTGATGAGAAAAATCTTGTTTACAGCAATGGGGGCCTTGACCTATGAGTCACTGTAGTCTTTGAGAATTTCACTAAGCTTCCTCTTTGCTTTCTATCCCTGTCTTTCATTATTTCTGCTAGTCTAGTTAAAAATACCTCATTTAGTAAAAAAAAAAAAAATTCTGCTGTCGTAAACTTAATTGTATTAGGACTGTTCAATGACTGTGTCTGTGTGTTTGGTAACACTTGTGGTGACAAAGTGTTTGACACTCTTGAACCTAAAAGGCTGTCTTCTGTTAAAAATAATTTCAGTGGCATTTCTTTCATGGTTTTTAGTTGAATCCACCAGCCCAAATAGAACAGCACCAAGCAGGTTAAGATTCTGGGTCAACAAGAACAACAAGACAATATTGACCAGCTTTATCAGCACACATGGGATATTTCCTTAATAACAATCAGCCACATCTTCTGTGTTTTTCTACTGCGCATTCCAGTGGTTTCCAAACATTTTCTGCCCCCCCTATGGATTGCAAATGGCTGTCTGGTTGAACAACGTGTGGGAGGAGGTGGAAGGGGGGAGAGAAGATTCTTAGAGACTCCCTGTCCCTGTCCCTGCCCTGGGTGGGGGGTGGGGGGGGGGGGCGGGGGGGGGGGGCGGTGGGGATTATTTTTTTGGGGAAAAATTGATGTAAATAGAGGAAAAAAGACACCAACATCGGAAGCCTAAAG
>CAEGAF010072440.1:0-11072 GCA_903067075.1 Micropoecilia bifurca | reverse complement strand
GTGTGTGTGTGTGTGTGTGTGTGTGTGTGTGTGTGTGTGTGTGTGTGTGTGTGTGTGTGTGTGTGTGTGTGTGTGTTCTTGGTTTTATCTAACTTTGTTAGGCTTATTTCACTGCAAATTCAACGAGTTCGGATGATAAAATGACCCGACTGTCACATTTGCTTTAAAACAGACAGAAAATCACTGAATAATAAATATTTAGGTTCCATGCGTCACCCATTGGTAGTATTTGTTTAAATCGTCAGACTGGGCTCATTTTCATGTTATCTTAGACAGGAAAGTAAAAGTTCGGTTGGTATCTGGTCTTTTTCTAGACTACATTTAGCTTCCAAAAGCAATAATTGACTAATCTTGAGAACTGAGGTGTATGAAATAGGAAATATGTGGGTGAGGCGTTGTTATTTCACCGACCTTAAGTCATTTAGTTTTATGCAAATTAATGTCAAAGATTAAAAAAAAAAAAGAAGAAAGCGGAGCTTAAATTTTAATCTGATTACGTTTAGTTTTCCTCATTTACACAGTTATGGCACGTGGAAGCACCTGAAAGTGGATTAGGTTTGAAGACTGACTTTACAATTCGGACCTGCTTCCCTGTTCCTGCTCAAGCAAAGCGTCCCCACAGCATGACGCTGCCACCACCGCATTTCACTGGTGGCAAACTGCAAACAGGATCTTTTATGGCTCTCTTCCACGTTCCTCACTCCTTCGCAAACATGAAGAGATAATTGCTGTGCTGTCAGCAGAGCGTTTAATCTCTGCTGCTTCTCCATAAAGGCAATAGGGCCCTTGGCTGCACACCATGTCCTTTCACCGCCCAAATATGAAGCCCGTCTGCATTGCCGAAGACCTTTCTTCTGAAATACAATAAGCACGAATGAGCGCATGGGAAATTACCACTGCAAATTCCACGTGACTAACTTTATGTTCTGATTAGTCCCAACAGCAGAGACACAAAGAAATGACCTTGAGCAGTGTTATTAAGGCTTCTCATAACTTTCATCAGTTGTAAACATAACCACCCTAGAATTGCAAGAAAGCCTGAAGCTACTCGACTCCTCCAAGTGAGATCTATGGTGGCTTGCCCCCTATAATTTGAAATCCTTACAAAAACTCCATGAGACATGATTGGTTAAATAATTTCCCCTTCTCCCTTAATCATCCATCCTTTAATTGTCAGTCGTCATTAAGAGGGTCTCCATGTGCAGACTGAGGATTAATCCAGCTCACATTGCAAAACCACAAAGTCTGAACTGAGCATTTTTTGGTCCATTTTCTAGTGCAAATATCTCAGTACATCTGAAATAAGACGAAACAAACTTACAAGTAACTTTTCATCAAGATATTTTACAATTATTTTTCACTTGTTTTAAGTGAAAAATTCCCTAATACTGTTTAAAAAGTGCAAGTGTCACTGGCAGATTATTTAACTTATAACATGGGGGAAAATGTCTTGTTGAGTGAAATAATCTACCAGTGAAACTAGCACTTTCTTTCAATCAATGCAAAGAATTATTTACTCAAAACAAGCTAATCTTGATGAAAAGTTACATGTGAGTTACGAAAAGTTACATGTGAGTTAGTTTTGTCTTATTTCAAGTGTACTAAGATAGTTGCACTAGAAACCAGACCAAAAATACTTGGTGGGATTTTGTGTTTTTGCAGTGCAGAGATTAGGCCCCCTGTATGAACTCCTGCTGATGCTCCCCTTGTTTCCTCCATAGCAGCATAACTTAACTGTACACACTTTGTATGCGCTCCATCAAGACAACAGCAGAGAGAGGATATCCTGTTTGTGCTCTTTGATGATGAAAACTCAGTAATGAGACGTGTAGTGTAAGACCTCGGTGGGAAAATGAAAAAAAAAAGAAGTGTTTAGAGACATGCGGGGAGAGTATTTTTGCACATCATCAGTTAAGCTCTCACTCTCCAGACGCCCGAGACTTTGATTTTTTTTCCCTTCTTTCTTTCCCCCCTCTTTCCAATTAAGGATAATTGCAGTGAGAGTGGAAGAACAGAGAGTTTTGAAGTCGGAACCACCGCGCAGCCTTTACTTACCTCTGACCCGCTTGTCTTTTGATTGAATAATTACACACCTCCCTCCTGGTAATTGTCGCCCTCCAGCCCTCGCACATTTTTGATGGGGGCTGTACAGAGGAGGAGGAGAAAAACCTGAGCTGGATAATAACAGTGCGCCGGTCGTGGCTGTGGTCGCTTTGGTGATTTCCATCTTTCATTTAACTCTGGGCAGAGTAGCTGTCAGCCAAGCCTTGCCGCTGGATGTGGACTGAAGCCATTTCGCGTGCGACACACACAGAGGTTATATATATGGAGAGAGGTTGATTGTGGCTGCTGAGACAGTAGCAAACGCTGCGCGCGCCCAGACTGTGATGTCTCAGCTTATTCAAGTCTGGAGATGAAAGCTTTCCCCTCGGTGCACAAATGCCCAAACACACACATACACACACACACTTATGCTGACAGACACAGAGAGGGTAAAATGTTTAATGGTTTTAGCAGGGCACTGGAAAGGAAGCACAGGCATGGCTTGGTTTTAGCGGGATTCTCCGGCTCCTCTATAAGAACCGACGTCTGCAACCCCTCGACCACAATGCTAACAGCCAGCAGGGGTCTATTACAGTCCACAAACACACACATGGAACTTTATGAATGAAGATCTGTCCTATCTGCAAGAGTAAATCATTTAGAGGGATATAAAGCTGTGTCTTTGTAAAAGACAGAAGAAAGAGCATTTATCATGTTACTTATCATTTATCGTAATAAGTTTACTGTCAGGATAAGAATTCCGATTTATCGATAAGGGTCAATTAGCTATGTTTAAACCCCCTGAAACTGTCCATGTTGTTGGATTTGTTAATTTTACTTTTTTCTTCACACTGTTTGTTCAATAAAAGGATTGATAAATATCAGTAAATATGAAAGTGATTATACCGTGTGACTTTTATCAATTATCACAAAAGTACCACAAAATATTATGATAAAACTTTAAATCCATATCGCAAACCCCTAATGTGAGGTACACATCATGAGTCACCAAGTGATCGTAGTTTTAAGGATGAAATTGTATTTTTGGAGTGTCTTTTTAAGAACTCCAGGGTTTCTTCAGTGTATTGTAAGCCTGGTGGGTCACCAGGCTTTACTTGTGCCCCCACCAGGCTAAACATTGCTTATTTTTAAAGTCTTTTTAAAATGTTTGTATTTTTTAGACTTTATAGTTGGTGTTCATGTATTACTCTTACAATCTTTCAATAACACGTAATTATCAAAAAATTTTAATTCACAAAAACACGGCGGGTCGCTGGATGAATAACCCCCTTAGCAACCAACCACTAGGCTTAGCAAGTTTTCTGGGGGAAACCTTGAACTCTGTTTAAAAACATTACATAATCAACTTTTTGTGTGTGTTTTAGTGTCAAAAATACCTACATATGAATGTGTAATGTAAATGTTCACAGTCTTATGCTAATATTGCATCTACTGTGCTCACAACAACTTGGAAAACTATCCATTGTGTCTATTTTGTCACATTTCAGAAACCTATTGTATTTTATTGAGGTTTTAGTGACAGAAGAAGACAAAGCGGTGCAAAATTGAGAAAGGAAAGAAAATTGAAACATGTTTATTTTAAATGTTCAGGTGCTACATGCAAAGGCAGAAAACTTAACACATCACAATGATCAGGTCAGCCTTGCAGTAAAACATGGTAGGGGCAGCATCATGCTGTGAAAATGCTCTTCTTTTTAGGAATATTTAGAGTTCTTTTATCAAAAGGAGGATTGACAAAATATTCAATGAGCTGATTACAAGCGCATGTTACGTTTTTCTGATTTTTTTAGTAGAACATTTTGAATAATATGTATAATTTTCTTATACCTAAGCACATATGATATTCTTATGATTTGTTAAAGTAAGCTCTATCATGAAGCATTTTGGTGGTTGAATTTGTACTTGTTTTATTCAGGTTGAAAATAAATCCTCACCAATGTGATCTTCATCTAATAGCCACTAAAAAGACATTATATACATGTTTATGGGCTATACTGGTACACATGCACATTAGGTTCACAAGCTGAAATTCTGCTGTGGTGTAATTATTTGTAACATTTATTATGCACAATGATACAGCCTCATTTTCCTTTCCACCCTCCAGTCTTTTCAGACAAACCTGAACCAGAAGTTGTCCATATGCAGCAAATTATGCTTTGCGATCGGCGCCGCTCCCAAGGAGGTGACTTCCAGCGCTTCAGCCTTCTTCCTACAAATCTACCTGCTGGATGTTGCTCAGGTAAACCCTTTGATTCATAAAACATGCAGTCAAATTTTTGGAGAGGGTGCGTCTGTAGATTCCATTCTCGAATAATTACGAAAACCAAAACACGAGTTTGGCTTCTGACCACATTCTTTTCATCCACTGCAGATCAACCCCTTCCAGGCCTCCTTGGTGCTGTTCATAGGAAGAGTGTGGGGTGCAGTGACTGACCCGGTCATCGGGTTCCTCATCACAAAGAGCAGCTGGACCAAGATTGGCAGACTCATGCCCTGGTTAGTATATCTAAGAGTGTTTATTGATGTTCAAGCTTAATTATTTGGTCAAGAAGTTTCTGTCTTCCCCTATGCTAACATGCTGCTATTTCCACATAGCCGAGCCTGTGCAAACACCTGTGTGTCCATGAATTATGAAAGATGTTTTGTTTTGCTCCCTCGCTCTCGCATATAATTATAGTTGCTGCATGAGGCTGATGTTTGCGCAAAAAAGAAATGGAGCCATGTGCTTCACTTCTGGAGGATTTAAAACTCACACCTGAGGATTGTGGAAGATAAACAGACTTGGTGAATGGTCGTTCTTGACGCTCCCTCTGATTAGCGGTGCAGACGGTTTATTTAGAGGGTGTGGGCGGCTCTTTTTCCCTTTGATGCTGGGAAACATTAGACTAAGAAGTTCATCTTTATGCGATTTTACACCACTTTCCTCACGTGTGTGACCTGTACACGTGTGAGTCACATTCCTAAAATAGTGGTCAAAGTCATATTTTCTTTGGCAAAAGTATTTTTTTTTCTTTGCTTAAGTCATGCAATGGCAAAAAAAAATTACTTACACCATTATTTTAGGAAGGCAACAGTAATATATAGTGCACATATTAACAACAATCTTTTTTTTATATCATTTTTAAATGTAATTACCAGAATAAAGCATCATTTCAATCATATTGTAATATTCATTGCGACGCAACAGAACATTGTGGTTCCATGGATCAGGGTTTTGAGTAAAATGTTACGCATGTCAACATTAGTGTGGATTATTTCATGTTTACATCAGCATTCACACTAATCCCTCTTCTAAAAATGATTTCTTTTCTCTCTCTTTTTCTTTGGTAAGCTTTTAAGCATTTCTGTATCACATTTCTGTCAAAAACACTACACCATGATTCTCCCTGTTGCAACGCAGGCGGCGTCTTTTATAAAACAGTAGATTTCACACAAACTGTCAGCGCTGGAGGGAGTCCAAATCCACTGTTGCCTGGCCCGACACACTCAGCTGCGGACAGATGCTGTTGGTAAATCAGCTTTGATTACCCACGGGAACGCGTAGATGAAGCCGTGTGTTTATGTGAAGCGAGCTCTTTTTTTTCTTTTTTTTTTCAGCGCGGGTTGAACAGCATTTTCAATGACAGGGCAGGACACTCCCCTCAGTTTTTATCCCGTTTGGAAAGTCCCGTCTGTCCGTTCAGCAGGAAGCTGAACCTTTCCACCCGCCAGAAATTAAGTGATTTGTATCTTTGTCCTGACTTCTTAAGGATGGAGTCTTTGGCCCCAGAGTGGCCCCCTCTGGGCACGGCAGTGTTTAATATTTGTGACTGTTGGAAACTGCCATGAGAGCAGGAATAAAAGAAGAAAAAAGAAACTCATTAGAGCTGTTTTTCAAGATTATCTGCATTTGAGAAAGGCAGTTAGAGGAAATGTTAGCAGTTGAACAGCTATGCAGTAGAGAGGCACTGACTAAAGCTTATTGTGTTAAGTAACAAGAGCGTCATGTTATATATGTATTGCTATTTGCACAAGTTATGAGTTCGCCATTTACAAAAGACTCTTTTAGACTGAAATCTCAACCTGTCAGGAGAGTTTGTTGCTTATCTTTGTGCAGAAGAATAACTTTCACACCTCCTCATTCATTTGGCTTGAAGAGCTCTTTATCAAATTATTAATGTCACACTATTTGGTATCTGCCTTTTATGGCTTACAAAGAAGCAAACAATGACGAAGATAAGCTGTGAAGTAACTGCAACTAGTTTTAAATGATGATTGCATATGTTAAAGAAAAATAAAAGCTTTCCAAAATTACCCTGTGAGAAAAAGGAGTCGATGTCTAAACGTAACAACTGGTTTTTGCCAGTTGTCAGAAGCAACAACTGTCATCAAATGTTTCTGTCAACAGGCAATTAGATTTTGACAAACCAGCGGAGGAATCTGGTACACTCCTCATTGCACTTTTGTTTTAATTCAACCACACCTCAGGAGTTTTTGAGCATGAACAGACTGTACATGCTCAACATAATCGGATAGAGTTCTGGACTCTAAAACCTTGATTATTTACCTTTTTTAAAAAAGTTTCTATCTTTAATCTTTCTTTTTAACAGGTCCTAACACTACAGATTTGCTGATATACTTCACATCATTCTCCCGCCCGCGGCAAAACCCAAGGCTTCAGTTTGAGTTCATGAACTGATGTGTTGACATTCTTTCTTTTTCGCTGTTGGAAAGAGGTTCTTTTTCTGAAATTTTGAGTTAGCTATGTTAGATTATGTTTTGTAATGAAACACACACCTTGCAAAAAAAAAATCTTTTGTCTCATCTTTACGCACAATATTTTTCCAAAAGTCTTGCGGACCATGAAAACTGACCTTTTATTTTTTTTGGTCAGCAGTGGTTTTCGCCCTGGAACCTATGGGGTTCCATTTGTGACAAAAAATAACTTCATGTTTCTTGTGACGTGTTCATATTAACTCTCCTATCGATGCCATTTTAGCCAAGTCTCTTTCTTATTGTTGAATCATGAACCTTTAGTGCTTTAGATGGGTTCTTCTGAGATCTTGACTGAGTCATCAATCTGCTCTTGGAGTAATTTTGGGTGGCTGGCCAATCCAGCAAGATTCACCACTGCTATATGTTTTATAGTTCTGTATAAGGGCTCTACTGTGGTTAGCACATACGGAAGTCCTAAAGATGCAGAATTGAGTTTATGACCCGATCTAGACTGATTTGATTACTTTGTTTCTTAGCTGTTATGGAATTATTTGCATTGGGCAACAATTTGTTGCTTTTATAAATCTTCTTGCCTATTTTATGTTGGCAGAGAGCGACATCTGAAGTGATTTTGGGATTTTACAAGTCTGGTGAGACTGGTGAAATTGAAGCATAAAAAGTGGTTAATTGCATTCAATTCACATGACTTTTGCCAAACTATGTAGATGGTTTTTAACAAGAAGGTAGGAACGAGTTAAGGATGAAAATGTGGTCGTCAGAAAAGCATACATCCGTTGTTGCATTAGACTGTCTTCACCTTTTACTTCTGAGATTCATGAATTGAATAGTCTAAAATCCCACCAAGAGTCCATTCTGACCCATATCACCTTATTCAAATCTGTTCTGTGCCACTGCGCTACATCTAATTAACAGCCAGAAAACGTGAGTAAGATGAGAATTACCCGTGTCAGCGTCCCATCAGCCAGGACAACTTTAATTAAATCTGTGCAAATTACTGGGACAGGTGTCGCCTTTTATTCATGCGTGAAAAATGTGTTCAGAAAGTGTGTGAGTGTTAGCGTGCGTGCGACTCTGTTTCCTCTCTCCCTGAGCAAAGAGCACTGTAACTCCCCCCCCCCCAACCTTCCTGTGGTTCTTTCAGCGCTCCCACTGGCCAAGTGGTCAATAATGCAGCACCAGTCCAGCCGAACGCCTTTGTTTGCGCAAACAATCAGGAGGAGAGTGAGGCGGCCATGCCGGATGATGCCAGAAGTGATTGTAACTGGCCTGTCTCTTACTCCTTTTAATACGTTTTGCTGCACTAGTTCAGCTGGAGGTCTAGTTTCCATAAGTGTCTCTTTATACGCTTCTCCTGTTCAAGACTGCGTGACAAACTGCATTTTAAGTGCTGCCTCGTGTTTGCAGTCTCCGATGACCATCAATCATCCGACTTTCTCCTCGTTACTTTGCAACACACAGCCGTTTGCTTTAACCATAGCAATGCAGACAGTCGTACACTTATGAATTATACATGGCCCACCTACTGTATCACTCCCCAAGTTCTAAGGAGAGCACATCACAGCGGAATCGCTTCATGCAGCTTTCGCCTAAGTGCGCGCTACATATTCATGAGTCCGCGTGTGTAATTGCTACATCTGGATGTGTGCGTGTGTGTGTGTGTGTGTGTGTGTGTGTGTGTGTGTGTGTGTGTTCGTCCTTTACCCGAGGGGGTAGAATTTCTTTTACTTTTCTGTGTTTCCCAGGACAAATTCCTGCCATACTTAGAGAGATAGTCTGTAATTGGGCAAAAAGGAAAGCATCAGTTAAACAGTGTTGTGAAAATGACAAAACCACAGTTTTTCCCCAATCTGCTGTGACTGGTGGTGATGCCCTGGATTTAATTACATCCAAGTTTTCCTCTACCCTTGCGGAGTTGCTCAGGGAGGGGGAATCATGGGAACTTGGCTGTTTAGTTCACATATGTTTAAAGGATGTGGAGAAGGCTTAGCTATTTTGTGGATGGTCCTGTGAGAGTACGGTTTACCTTGTTTACTTTATACAGGACTCTATTGAGACCTGTGTAAAAGGTCTCAATAGAGAATTGGTGTAGCTAAAGTTAACCAAAATGTCCAAGCCGTCCTCAAGGGACTAGTGAGGCCTAGTTGGTTCGTTTCATCAACACAATCAACCTTTAAAATACATTTAGACATCAATGGATGTCTGTGTCTGGATGGTTTTTCTTTTGGACTTTGCTCCACTAATAGCTGTGTGTTTATGTCCATTCAATGAAGCTACGGAGTATCTACCTTTGGGGGTTTTCAAGGCACTTCAGAGCAGTAGAAGAGCTTAGGCTAGACTTAGAACTTACTTAATGAACAACATCCTTTCTGGTCTGAGAATGCCTTGGGATCCTCTTCAAGCTGGAGAAAGGTTTGTCTTCATGACCCACATGGATGATGTGGGTTTAATCTCATATAAGCAGAGAACAATGGACAGACCAAATCTCCCTTTCCCTTCATGTATCTCATCCACTGTTCTTGTTTTCTTTTCCTCCCCCCCTCACACAGGATATTGGGTTGCACTCCGTTTCTGGTGGTGTCATACTTCTGCCTCTGGTTCGTTCCCCCCTTCGTCAACGGCAGGTTCGTCTGGTACCTGGTCTTCTACTGCCTCTACCAAACCCTCATCAACGTGAGTATTCTTCGGAAACAGGATATTAAGGAATTTTTCCAGACTGCCGAGCGATGTTCCACGCGAGTCAGACGTCGAGAGGAAACAGGAGATGAAAACCCTGACTGACTCATCTGCCAGTCTCGACAGACAGGTTATATAAAGTAAAACAAGACTGCAAAAAACATTGCAAATATTTGCGTTGAAGGATGAGACGATAGTGATTACTTGATGTCCTGGACTGACAGACTGATTTATGAGATGATTTTAATTAGGGGGTCCAAAAGAAGAGACATGCTTCAATATATTATCTTAAGGGGAAAACAGAGTCCTTCCAATTGACTTCTGTTTTAATGTCTTTGGGGTAATTTGCTCCATTTCCCCCATTATTTTTGCCCTGCTCTGGGGTAACCTCTATAACATATGCCACAGAGAATTCGGACCACTACAGAAGCTGCGGTCAGCAGTTACAGCATATAATTCCAACTACTTGATAAATATACAGTCATTCCTGCCAGGAACCTCTTGCCCGGTAAATGCCGGTTGCCACTTTTAGCCGCCCTTCATTGTCTGTGGCCGTGTGTTTGTGTGAAGTTCAGCTGCTATCACTCAGAATCCCACAGCCTGTAAACAGAGACTAGTCTGCTACGCTTTGTTTGTGTGCGCAATCAACTAATAATGGGTTTTTGCTAAACGAATCGCTTCTCACTTCCAAGTTGTTAAAAAAAAAAAAAGAGCAAAACCCGATTGATTCTATAAATGTCTGCGTCCGGCATAAACCTTGTAAATTACATGCTCCACAAACACTGAGGACAAAAACAGAAGAAAAAAAAGAAAAAGCTTTCGCGGACGCATTTATTTTCGTTGTTGGCTGAGCAGGCTCATTTGGCCACAATGCTGACTGAGCCCTTGAGTAAATTACAAAGTGAAGCTGGACTATGGTCGCTGGGCTATTCTCTGGGAGAGGCGGTGCGGAAGAAGGGAAACCGATCTGAACTTGGCCCGCCGTGAAAAATGCAGAGATCGTCTTTGATAAATATACAGCAGACACTTTTGCGTTTGTGTTTTTCTCTGAAACATGTCGGATGAAAAGGCTGTCTGGTCTGTCATTCCGTAGCCACTTTGTTTACGTGGCTATTTAAAGCAGGACTTGAGCATTAAAGTAAAGCATTTTGCATTTGTTAAGTAGAAGTGATAGCCTTTTCACAGGGGCAGTCACGAAGTACAACTACCTCTTGTCCTCATGGTCCAAAGTCTTTGTGTCTTCTTTTCTTGCTTGGGTTTTCTCCTGTTTCACCCAAAGCATGCATGTAAATATCGCCCTCGCTGTTGTGCAGCGCTTTGTTACCTTGATCTTAAGAGGAAGCAGGGATGACATTTCTCAGTCAATAAAAGACTCGCATTCCTAACTTGTTGTGGCTTGTTATTCATAAGTTGGCGGCACCCAAAGGAACAGTTGTTTACTTTTCAAGCCCTGCATTGGATTTAGTTCAATTTGGTGTGTTCCTTATCGGTTCAGATCAGTTTGAAAGAATCATTTGTCGGTTAAGTTTGATTAAATTGAATCCAATTGTGTGTGTGTGTGTGTGTGTGTGTGTGTGTGTGTGTGTGTGTGTGTGTGTGTGTGTGTGTGTGTGTGTGTG
>CAEGAF010072428.1:0-21455 GCA_903067075.1 Micropoecilia bifurca | reverse complement strand
TGAGGGGGTTTTTTTTTTTTTTTTTTTTTTTTGTTGTTTTTCGCCCCCCCCAAGTTTTGTCTTTTTCCCTGTTGGTTTTGGTTTTAAATTTTTGCCCCCCCCCCCCCCCCCCCCCCCAAAAAAAAAAACACACAAACTATTCCATGATTATGGTATAGTTAATATATCTAGGTTGCATTTTATACATGTTAAACACTATACATGGATAGAAAACCACATACATTTGATCGTATCTTTGTTCTTTACTTATGTGTGCATTCTTGCCATTTTTTGTTCTTTGCCAGCAAAACACTTTGAAAGCACTTGATAAATGTATTATTAAATATTGGTGAATGTAAAATTGAAATTATAATTTGCAAAAACAAATACCAAAAACAGAGATAAAAAAAACAAACACATTTTCAGAAAAACAAGAATTTCTACTTAAGCAACAATAATGGACAGGGAAAGAAAACCTTACATAAACAGTATTAAAGTAAAACTTATTTTTGAACTCAAACTGCATCATAAACCGTCTTTCCCCCAACATGAGATTGTTGTCTCCTAAAGTGTGTAGGTTGTGTTACACTCTACAGAAGTAAAAAGAAGAAGAAAAAATATTAAAACTACAACAAAACAAATGCACCATAATTAAACAATTTTTTAAAAATAATAATTTCCTTAAAACAGGACCATAAGCTTTTTGGGAGAAATGATGCAATTTAGTTTAGTGGTGAGCAGCTGTTTACTTGAAAGGTTACAGTAGGATAAACTAGGTGCTCTGTGGACGGCCACACAGGCAATGTCGCCCTCTAGTGTTCACTTCCTCAAAAGTTTGCTGCAGAGGTAAGTCAACAAAAAACATCTCTTAACCAAATGTTGTTTTAATAGCAAATCTTTAGATAAAAAGCACATCTACATATGTACATATATATATAACACTAAATGACCAGCCACTTATCAGTCCATCAACATCTCCCACAGACTCTTCTCAAGTTTTTCCTCCTACCTTCCCTGTAAGTCAGTGGTCTCAGAGGCTGAGCCACTTGACGATGTGGAAGTTTTTCTTGCCCACTCTGAGCAGGGTGAGTCCATTAGACAGTATGTGGATGTTGGGGATGAGGACCTGCTCCGGTTTGTCTTCCCTTTTGTGGTTGATCCATACTGCTCCTTCTGAAATCATCCGATACCTGAACGCAAGCGATCACACGATAAGAGTCAGGTAAATCAGGAACTTTTAACTACTTAAGCTTGTATGCCTGACAAGCTACAACAGTCTGGTCATTCAGTATATTCAGGGAGTCAGCGGACCTCATTCTCTGGGCTCGTAATGTTGCTGGACCTACTAGACCTGATCAACAGTAGGACTCAAGTCCTACTGTTCTTCTTCCCATTGCTTTCACCAAACATTTAGGTGGTTGCCAAATTCAGAATTCATTCAGGATTTTTTTACCCCCCAACCACATCTCTTCCTCAAAGATGATGGTTTCCCGCTTTCCTTCCAGTGTTTATTAAATCAATCAGCACTTTTTGACCAAATTTTTCAAGAAAACACCATCAGCTCTGGTGTTTTCTCTACTTCACGCACGCTAGTGACCCTTCTAAAACAGACTAACATCTTAGTTAGTTAGTTGAGAAATTCTGAGTAAATACAACCAAAACAAACCTGTGTGTGTAGCGCCAGTAGGAGTAATAACTCGTGGTGTTTTACAAACAAAAGTGAAATCCTACGACTAAAATCTGACGCCTTTCCTGTTGTTTCGTGAAGAAGAAAGTTGCACCCATTTTCTTCTTGAGAGGTTTTCTTTCAGTGGACCAGCATTCCTAACTGCTGATTAAAAGCAACTCCACAACCAACGGCAGAGCTACGTTATAGTACAGGGGTACCCAAACTTTTTGAGAGTAAGATCTACTTTTTCTCTCACCAGCCACCTGAGATCTACCTCATGACACAAAGACATAAGAATTGCAAATTAAACTCTCTTGACTTATTTTATATGTGAATATACATCAGTTATAGCAGAAATAATAAAGTGGCAGAAAACGTAATCCAGTTTCTTCCTCAGTGAGATTCTGACACTGGGAGCAGCTCACTGGTTTCTCAGTCAGAAGACGCTGGTTGCAAACCCGACACCAGCAGGTGTCAGTCAGTCATGGTGGATCTGAACTTTAGTTTGATGACCTCAGTGTGAGAAACTACAGAGTGATAGGAGGAACCAAAGAGCCCAGTAAAGGTAAAGGAAAATCTTCTGAAGTTGGGATATAATTAATTTAATTTCACATAATTATCGCTGTGGAATTAGTTAAAACATAATTAGATATATTTGTCCTATTTGATGTTTGTTGTGACATATGCTCACAAAGAACGAGGTAATTAATCCAGGTTTGTCGTTTATTGAATGTTCAGAAACTACATCAGGTGTAAAGAGCCACAACAAAGGTAAACAAAGGTAAAACAATCTGAAAAGACGATCAACTCAAAACCACTTCTACTCTCTCCCTCTCATTTAATAAGCACACCCGTTGCCGTGGCAACCGCCTGAGCCCCGCAAGCCCAGCAAAGATTACATTAAAAACACAACATTCAGTCCGTTACAATATCAGGTTTCCAGGCTTGATTTTTATTTAGCTAATTTGAACTCCTGCTCGCTTTTTTCCCTCTTTTTTTTGTTAATGGAACCAAAACGCACTGAATCAACACCTTGTTGAAACAATAATTACTGAGATTTGAACATGTGTCATTGACTTTATAATTATTCTTTTTTTAATGAAGCTACAAACGTTCAGGATCTTGGTGAATATTTTCGATAAGCCTGTCAGAAGAGGAAGTCATGTCCCCAGTCAGCATCCTGACGGCGTTCAAATTGTCGCCTGCTGAGATCGACTCAAAACCTTTCCGCGATCGACGTATTGGGCACCCCTGTTTCAGTAGGTGCTCATGAGGAACTTACCCTTTGGGCCCATCAGGGATGGCGCTGGCCTTACGGCAGGCGTCTAGCACCGTGGTCCCCGGCTCCAAAAGCATTTCTTGGAAAGGAGCCTCCCTGAAAAGCTCCTGAAGCTCCTCATCACTCATTTGCTCCAACGCCTGAATGCTGCTGTGATACAACGCATTGGTACATCTGCAGGGTCAAACAACACAGCTTTTAGTCGCTACTCCAGGATTTTGCAATCGTTTTGGTGATTTACAGTTGTCAAAATCCCATATTCTGTGGGGTTGCTTTAGAAATATTTCCTCATTCATCCTCATCCAAAATCTACAAATAAGAAGAAAACTATATATAAATTTAATTACCACGGACTATAACTTGACATCAAGCAAAGGTTGAGGCAGCAGTGCAGCACAAGCAGAGGTTAAGCTAGACTTTTTCCTTGTCCATCATTTTGACCAATGAGATTGAAAATATTCCCTAATAATCTATTTTTACCAGTTAATTTTTTTTATGTTAACATGTTCAATTGTGTTTAATTTTAATTAGGTTTACTAATAATAATTACAATTATGATAAAGCAAAATGTATTATTGTGACAGGTCTAGTCAAAGATGGAAAATGTTCCTTTAACACGACCTCTGAGAAATACTGTCACCTGCAGGTGGGAGTTAGTAGTCACCTAAACTCAATGTTTTTTGGGGAGAAAATTTGGTGTGACGCTTAAAAAGAAAAACCTCCACGGACCAATCCTGACCTCTTGGCGCTCTCGAGGCCCTCCTTTCCATGCACCAGTTTGGTCACCTCTGCAGCCAGTCGTTTGTGGGCGAGGCGCTTGCTTGGGTCCTCCCTCTGCTGCTCCATCAGCTTCTCCACCTCCTCCAGGGGCAAGAAGGTAAATAGCTTCAAGTACCTGCAAAACACCCACACAATGCACTTTCAGCTTCCTTGTCACTGTGATTCAGGCATCCACAGAACCGGTGAGCGTTCGTCTCTGCGTACCGCTCCACGCTGGCATCTGGCTGTCGGAGGAAGAACTGGTAGAGCTCGAAAGGGGACGTCTTGTCTCTGTTGAGCCACACTGCGTTGCCGGCGGTTTTCCCCAGCTTGTCACCGGTGGTGCTGGTCACCAGCGGGAGGGTCAGGCCATACACCTCCTCCCCACTTACTCTTAAAAAGAATGTTTTAAAAATGGATTTGAATGGCTACATGGGAGAATATGGTATCATAACAAGAGATTAGGTAAAGCAGAAACATGGGGAGACGATTATTTCACTCTCCCCACAGTTAAAATGATGTGGTGAAAGTGGCATATTTTAGAACCAGATAAAAATAAAAATCTGAAAGCCTGAGGAAAAATTGACAAATGAGTTTTTCATTGGATTTCTGTTTGGGATAAGTCATTTTAAACAACATCATGCCTACTAAGACAGGAAGCTGCGATAAATATGGATGACAATGTAGCGGCTGGAAACATCTCATGGTAATGAAATGGTTGTGGTCTCATGGTTGTGTGGAGGTAAACGGGTGGAAAAGAAAATCAAACATGTTTTGCTCCTGAATAATGAAACAATTACGATCTTGTTTGGAAGCTAAGAAACAACCCAAACTTGAAGGATGAGGTTGGCTCAAGCTATGGATAGCTTGGTCAGGGAGTATGGTTGTTGTTTGTGAGCATGTTGTTTGGTTTATCAACCAAAAATGAAAAAAAAAAACTTTCTTTTACAGTGATTTTTACTATTGCTCTCTGTCAGTCCAAAATATCCACTAATCCACTAAAGTCCATCAATTTCCCTTCAAACTGTCCTGGGTACATTCAGCTACAATTATTAGCTTCAGGTATGACTTCCCTTCCATCCACCATATGGGTCATTAGCTTATAACAACATTTTAGAACTAAGCTAGATGTTTTAAGTATACTTTAACAAAATGTTAAAGCAGCTCATGATTAAAATGTAGCAAGCTTTTTCATGTGACGCTGGAACAACTGCTGAATAAGTAGTTAGTCTAAAGTAGGCAATTCAACGTGCTGAAGCTTGCCTGTGTATATCAGAGTAAAAATGCTGGTCAGAACTGGAGCACAAATGGAGAAATCTGTTTGAATGGTGCCAGCGGTTTGGGATATCTATGTGTGATGAACTACAGGCGGGTAAAACTGGTTCTGGCTGTGAAAAACTTTAAACTGGTAAAGAAGTTTACTTCTCAGGTGGAGAAAAGCCCGGAAAATATAGCCAAAGTCTGTGTTAGAATGGCCCAGTCAAAGTCAAGGGCTGAATCCAATTGAGAACCTGCACGAGATCCACTAAAGTTTCCACTTGTGAAACCTGCAACTAATTCCTTTTACATCTTTGGATATCAAAATGCACAACTAGGAATATCCGGTCTTTTTTTTTTTTTTTTACTCCGATTTCCAAATGCAGCCTGGAACAAAGCCGGAAGGGGAAATTTACTTGTGAATGTACTCATGTCCGGACATCAAATTGCCCAGCTGGTCGGTGCCTCCGAGCTGAATCCTGCAGCCGTATATTTGGTGGAGGTGGTAGAAGTCATAAGCTTGGAACACCTGGTAGGTGAACTCAGTCAGGCTCATACCGTCTGCGCTCCTCAACCGGGACTGCACGCTGTGGCGGCTGAGCATGGTCCCCATCCGGAAGTGCCTGCCGGTCTCCGACAGAAAGTCCACCACCCCCCAGCTCTTATACCAGCTCCGATTGTTCAGCACGTTCACGGTGCCCAGCGGCCTCGAGCGGTCGTGGAAAAGCACCTCGTGGTTCATGAAAATCCTCTGAATGCTCTCCCGGATGCCGCGGGTGTTCTCCTCCACCACGTCCGCGGAGAGCCGCTCGCGCTCGCTCGTTTTCCCGCTCGGGTCCCCGATGTGCGCCGTGGCCCCTCCGAGCAGCGCGAGGACGTTGTGCCCCGCGCTCCGGAAGTGGAGCAGGCCGATAATGGCGAGCAGGTTGCCCACATGGAGGCTGTCGGCGGTGGGGTCGAAGCCGCAGTATAGAGTCTGAGGAGCGGACTGGAGCAGCCGGGGAAGCTGGTCCTGTGCTGCGTTTTCTGGGAAAGAATCCTTCAGAACACCGCGCTTGTGTAGCGACAGGAGCAGCCCGCTGGACGCAGCGGCAGAGCGGTGAAATTTAGACCCGAGTGTGAGGAAGAGACGCGCTCGCCTCAGGAGGCTGCAAGACGCGTGTCTCGAAACACAACAGCAGAACCCGAGCATGGACACCGCCATGTTGGACAATGTGACGAGAAGGAGGAAGAGCGTAAGATGATTAGATAAATGTTAGACTGCCCCCTGCTGGAGTGGTTCTGAATCACAACAACCGCAGACATGGCAGCGGCTGCTTATTTACTCAACCAAGAGTCAAGGTCACAAGACTCTGCTATCGTCATTTTGTGGGTCAGATTGGGAACGACTGAATTAAAGAGGAAGTTCTGGATTTATGAAGTGTGATTCTATAAAAAATTTTCACTCAAATAAAATTTTTTATTAGTATCATGGGTGTGCTTTCATAGAAATGAGTATCAAGCATTTTTGACTTTTGGTGGAAAATATCTAAGCTTTCATCTTCAAAGTTAGCTTTTTGCATTTCCAAATGTTTTGAATTCATGTATTCAGCATAACACAAGGTGTTTAATCTCTTACAATTCCACATTGAGAGATTATTACTTTTATTACAGATAACAGAAATATAAAAATCTACACAAATATCTTTACAAATATCTATACTGTAGCCCAGTTTGGCTCCAGAGTTTCAGTCTAAGAAGTTATTTGTCAGAGAAACCATTACTTTAACTGTGAAAGCTCAAATTTGGTTTTAAAAAAAGAACGTAAAAATAATATATTCAAACAGACTCAAGTTCTTTCAAATGTCAACAAAATAGAGGACTTCAAAATCATTTTATTTTCTTTTTAAATCCATTCAATGTCAATTTGCCTTCTTGCAAAGTACTAACTATGCACGACTAAATATTCAGTACATTCAAACATTTACGGTATTATCCAAGCCATAAAACACACGGACAACAAGGTCACAAAACAAAAAGAAAAACCTAATTCCTATGACTGCTGCCCCTGGAAAATAATCTGTCCAAACTGGAAAAGAAAAGCAGTTTTTCTTGTATTGTTGCCTTTGTTTATGGGCTCCAAAGCAGAGCAGCACAGACATTGTATTAGATTGAGTGAGAAAGACAGAGACAGAGAAACAGTACCTTTCTATATCCTGAGCTAGTGCAACAAAGGAAGACTAAGAATCCCTGATACAAGTTAAAAAGTCCCTTGTCAATTCTACGTCAAACAAACGCCCCCCAAGAGTAAACCAGCTCCACCTCTCAGGCCTTTTTTGTAGTGTTTCAGTCATTTTCAGTTTCAATTTAAAAACCCTTTTGAGCAAATCCTTCATTTTCATTGGCTGATGATGGATTTCTGTTGAAAAATCTGACGAACCATTCTATAGGTTTCCGTTGGGTCACACTAACAGGTCAATTGTTTACAATTTTTCAATTGTGCGAGTCTTTGACGTTGGCGTGTACCACACACACACACACACACACACACACACACACACACACACACACACACACACACACACACACACACACACAAAGGCACGTTGTTGGTGGTTGATCGCCAAGCATGATCTGCGAGGTGAAAAACTGAGCTGCATTCGGTGAATTCTTTGCAGTCTGAGACAAGATATACAGTTGAAGCCAGATATGTACATATGTTTTCCCCTGTTTGACATTAAATCAGGTTTTTTTTTCTGTTGTAAATCAGTTAAGATTACAGACATTATTTCCATTTTCTTAACGCCAGAATAACGAGTAAGATCATTTTGAGAAAAGCATTTGTTTCTTGAAATCTAAACTGTTTTCTTTGCCTTTATGCCATGGGGAGAAGTCCAAGATTAGTTTTTTTACTTTGTACAATATTTAAGTAAAGCCCTACCTGTGGATATATTTTAAGACAACACCCAAAAACACACTTCTTACTTTGTTGACATCTTTTATTTTTAAAAAATAATAGTAAAAAAAAAAAAAAAAAAAAAAAAAAAAAAAAATCAAGAAAAAGATTGTGATCGCAAACATATCTGGTAAATATCCAGATGTCCCATCTGCTTAAATAATTATATGAAGGCATAAACAACATGGGAATGTCCAGCCGACGTCGTCAAGGTAGGAGACGCATTTCCCAGAGACGAACGCGTTTTGGTGTGAAGGATGCTAGCTGAAGCGCCAGAGACGAAGAGGCCATTACTTGAAATGCCAGATAATAGTTTGGGATAAATACCTGCTGGTGACATGTTGAATGATGAAGCAAACATTAAAATGTTTGACCATCATGATCACTGCTACATTTGGAGGCAAAAGTGGGATGAGAACACCATCCCAACTGTGAAGCACAGCGTTGACAGTGTTATATTGTGTGACTGTTTTGCGTCAGGAGGGACTGGTGCGCTTAACAGGAAAGACAACAGAGTGAGAAAATAAAAACATTACGTGGAGATGCTGAAGTAAATGTGGACAGTGACAATCTCGGCATAAACCTCCCAAAAAATGTAAAAAGTTTCTTTTATTGCAGTGGCCATCGTAACGCACTGATAGAAACTTTGTGGGTAAATATGACAATTCATACAGTTTTAAAGGCGACTATCAAATACTAAAATGTATGCAAACTTCAGAATTTTAATAATTATTCTGGAATTTAGCAAGCAGAAATAATTTTGAGTAATCTTAACTGGCCTAAAACAGAAAAGTTTAGTTTGGTGAAATTAGTTTAATGGAATGTCAAAACAATGAGGCAAAAATAATAATAATAATTGAAGGTTTATGCCAATATCTGGTTTCAACTCCAAGTGAGAACGTTAGAGGCAGCTTGGAGGTTGGTAATCTATCCGTGGCAGAGCTCATGTTTGAGTTAGTACAACATAGCAGCAAGTCTGGAGAGAAACGTCAGACAGAAACAAGCTTGGAAAGCAATCCGTTCTAAATTTACATTACTGCATCATCTATACTCTGATAGCATACGACGTGATGGCTAATTATAAGTGCATTTAGACTCTCTGATAGCAAACAGAGATTCAATCTGTCAGTACAAACAAAAAAAATGAAAAGAAAACATTTTGCGGTTGAGGCTGCTAAAGAGCATTTGATATTGATAAAAAATCTCTGTGCATATATTATCTCTATTTGTATTCTGATGTGCAACCTGAGAAAACAGTATCAAAAGACACGCTATTTCAACATATGATCAACACTATATCGTAGCTAAACATTAACAAGATATCTCCTCATCGTTAAACTATAGCCGGAGACGAAGGAGTCAAGTTTTTAAATCAATCACAAAACGTTATAAGCCAGAACAGTCCGAAGCCGTCTTCAGTTCAGATCAAAAAGGATTCGATTCAGTTGCGAAATGACGAACAGCTGGAAGCAACAGTTTTGATGGTTTAAACCAAAGGAATGTCCCCAGCAGGGTTCAGATTTGTGGATATTCCGATCGCCCCGTTTCACCTTGATTCTATTTACACCTTCAAATCGTGCCAATTCTGAATAAAACTTTATCAGATATGATTGTACGTACACGTTTTTAGTATAAAAATATGATCTAATTCAAGTGAAAAAACAAACATTAAAGCAACACGAACAAGCAGTACACATTTTTTTGAACGTAAAAGTCTTTAGCAAAATTAGGGATGTGCAGAGTCCATTACTATAATGTGACTTCAAGATTAAGCTTTTAGTAGGGGTAAATGGTAATGCAATTAGCTATGTACAAACACAATGCGGTGTCATTAGGGCGTGAAAAAAAGATAAAAAAAAAAAAACAAGACGCTGCAATAGTCAGAAAAAAGGTTCCACAAAATGAATCCGCTTTATGTTACTTTTAAAGCACCAAAATAATTATAAGAATAGTAGAGCTGCACATGTATTGAAAAGAGCCGTAAAATAATTTGAGTCAAACATTTGTGCACAATTGCTTTCCATACACCATTCATCTGAAGATTTCTAATATGACTGAAGAGAATCTGCTCCGATTGTTGGAGGTCTCTTAGTCAAAGCTGTTAGTCCAGATTCACTTTAAAGAAATAAATGTTTAGAAAATATCTTTTTGTCCCAAGAAAACTTTGATCTAAAATCTTGTTGGACCTGCTTTATCTGACAGACGCTACATAGAGATTAAAACTACTTGCACAAATTTGAATTGTGAAGAGCTGGAGGTAACTTTGCTCGTCCTGTTTAGTAAGATTACACCGTCAAAAGACAAGCAATCCTCAACATTGTGCATTCAATTTTAAATCAAGGTAGACTAAATAATTTGATGGTTATTTAAAGTTTTGTTTTTCATGGGTGGATATTAAACAGATGATCATATGCCTATGGTAATATTCCGCATGTGTGTTTTTATGTTATATCCAAGTAGACATTTCCCTTCCTTCTGGTGTCGAAGTAGCATGTTCTTCTCATACAAATGGTTGGGTGACAGCAAAATGCGGGAGTTGCCTTGTTATAAACATGCATTGAGACATTAGGTTATAACTGGGACTGGATGATTTTTGGCTAACCCGACTCTGATTGGGCTCTGGTCTTTTTCTGAACAGTAAATTCATACGGTACGGCAACCAGGACGAGCCAACACTCTGTAAGCAAAGGTAAGTTAGCTAACCGCGAATTATTTTCAGTGCCAGTTTGAAATTAAGCCAAATTAAGAAAACAAGGTTTAGGAAATCTCAGAGCTGAGATAAGGATCTACACTATGTGGGGAATACGCAGAAAGGTTGCTGTTTACATGTAATGCTAACCACGCTAGTGGCTAAAACAAAGTTAAAATCAAGCTAAAGTTTTAGCTCCGTCATCATTTTGTCCTCCTTTGAGAATAATAGTAAAACTGATGTGATGGCATCTCTTCTATGAACATAAAAATCATCAAAAACAGTTCATGACGACAAAAAAAAAAAAAAAATTGGTATTGGCAGGTTTTCGAAACTGAAATAGGCTACAAACCGTTGAAAAACTGATTGGGTACATGTAAAAGGCTAAATGAAAAAAAAAAAAGCTGTGGGTTTTTGTGAGAACAAAGAAAACGGGGGGAGGGAGGTGCTATAGCTGAGGCAATGTAACACAAACAAAAAGAAAACATTAATTTCTATATTTAGGCTTTTGTTGAGATTCTAGTGCGGCTCAAGTTGGAGTCGGACCACAAACCACGAGCACAAACTGCGGGACGGAGTGTCAAACATCTGAGCGTGTGCTTTTGTTAGGAAAACGGTTCAGACATTTGTGAACAAATCACAGACAAGTTTGTGCTTACGCTGTGCAACAAGATGCAATTTCAAGTCAAAACCCGGTAATCACGATTCAGCTTGCGATCGCGTTCGTATGTTTGGCGACTCCTCGGATGTGTCCGGTTGTATGAAGAAGAACATGCTGGAAGGCTTTGAAGCAGCAGGATTGTTTCTCTGCCGGGTCAAGGTGGTTTAACTGATGCTGACTTTATATGGCTCTTTAACTTCAGTAGAAAAATCTCTTTTCGAAACGAACAACTGGAGTGGCAATCATCGTCTTCCCTCCTTTTCACCGTAGGTTAATAGCCGAGTTTGGTCAGAAATGCTACACAGATTTCTACAAAGTGGCTTTAATCAGACGGTGTTTCACATCTGATCTAGTTCTTTTTCTATTTTCTGTCTCAGAAGGTTCCAAGCAATGGAGTGGTGAGAAACCAGACCAACCAAAGGAACCGTCTGCCAGAGAAAAGTTCCTTCAAGCTGGCCGGAAGCCAGAAGCGAATTCTGCCGCGTCGGAGACGGCACGGCTCAAAGTGGTTGAACCCTAGCTTAACGCGTCTTCTCTGAACGGTTTTGTTTGTGTTCCGTCGGCTGGTTGCTGCAGTCCCTCAGTACATGTCTCTGTAGATCTCCTGTAGGAGCGGGTGCAGGGACGTGTCCTCTGTCTTTTTGATCTCCTGCACCAGCTGCGCGTGCTCCGTGACCAGCTGCCGCAGGTCGGTCAGTTTCTGCAGCAGTTTGGGGAACAGGAAGGCGTCGTCGGGGTGGTTGGCCAGCAGGTGGAGCTGGAGGACGCGGACGATGCTCTCCTGCATCACCTCGATGTGCGACACGTTCACCAGGCCCGGTCGGTCTGAGGGCAGAGGAAGTCAGAGGAGACATCGTGATTGTCGTTACAGAACAGTTCAAAGGAACAAATCACTGTGTGTGTAGTGAAACCGTATAACGTACGGTCGTAAACTCGAGTGTACAAATTTCCCTCTAGCCTCACCTCCGCAGCAGATGATGGCTGCGACAAACAGCGCCAGGTCGCTGTCGTCCAGCTCCAGCGCGTTGAACTTCATTGCAAACTGGAATTTGGGCTCCATCATGTCGCTGAACGGCCGCCGCAGGCTCTTGAGGAACTCCCGGGTGATGAAGCCCGAGCCGTACGCCACGAGGAGGCCGTCTTTGTTCATGCTGGAGGCGAGCATGGCGAAGAGCGCTTCGTACACGCCGTACTTCAGGAGCGTCACCTGGTCGTTCAGGTCCAGGCTCGAGAAGCCCGGCACGGACTTGGCGAACTCAGTGAGCTCCGTGACGGTTTCCACCGATGTGCACTGGCAGCAGTGGAAAATCCGAACCTCGGCCTCTCTGTCCTTGAGGACCCCAGACGAGCCGACCATCTTGGCCACCAGCGTTTGCTCCGCCAGCTGCAGCGTATCCATGTCGTGGACCACGAACGGCTGCGGAGGGAGAGCCGAAGGTTCGCTCCATTAATCGTGATTAATCAATCATTAAAATTTAGTAATCGACTAATCATTAACTGGAGTATATAAACTCTAAAAATGACCAAAACGTTACAAAAAATATATACATTTGTCTATAAAAATGTTCCACCCAGAACATTATCATTTTCGCCCAATTCAAAATTCTGTATTATTTTGTTGTATTGAATAATCAAAAAAAAAAAAGATTAGTTGGCAGTATTTTAGCTGCAGATGCATCCTTTGCTACAAATGACCAAGCATGCACTAAATTAATGTTGCTACTGCATTTTCTTTTTTAATCAAATAATTGAATTGTTTGCTCATTTGGATCTTTTGTTGTATGTAAAAAAGCGGCCAAACGAAAAATCTGCAGAATGCAGCAATTCTTCTATCCGATTAATCATCAGAATAAGCAATAGAATGATAATGCGTTCAAACTGAAATGTGGCCGTCTTTACAGTGCGTACGGCTAGGAGCTAACGGGTCGCAGACGAACATGGAAAATTCTGACTCGGCACAAACGGTGGATGTTTAAACATAATCGTTAGTAAGGCAAAAGTCAGAACCCTCAGCCCTTATTGACACGTTGAAATTTACGGTCATGGACTCATTTATGTGGACGATCATCTACATCCTCTCACAACAAACAGAAGAGCTTTGAAGGCAGAATTAAACATCAACTTAAAAGGTAAAATTGTAGCCATTTGTTTTAAAAAAAAAATTAATATACATATGTAAGATGTAAAGATGGAGAGGCACCCAGTACTGGAAAAAGAGATGAGAAGCTAGACCTGCTGCTGAAGAACTCGGGGTGATGAAGGCTGATTTAACAGAAGGCCAAAGAGGAAAGTGTGCACACACCTCCATCTGCCTCACACCTACAGTCGTTATGCAAGCAGAGAGGGCAGACGGAGAAAACGCAACAAACTTCCAGCAGACCTGAAACGAAATGCCCACGGTTGAGTAGAAAGACATCCACAACTTTGGCCTGCGCTGCTATTTACAGAAAAGATGTTCCAGGACGTAATGGATGTTCTTTGCTTCTATTTAAGCTCCGCAGCTGTTTTGCATAGGCTGCTAGCGTACCAGCATATTATACTAGTTCAAAACAATGTGCACCTTTGAAATGAGGGGAAAAGTCAGGGGCTCACCAAGGTGTGTAGCAGGGGAGCTTTATCCAGAAAACAGGACTTACTAACACACAGCTCTCTGAGGAACGCGGCTGATGACTAGACATCAGGTTGACTTAAGAAGAAAAAAAAAAAATCATAAATGATGGTAATTCTAGGACCGATTAAAAGGAGCATAATTCTTATTTTTTACTCCTAGCAAAATGAAAGATTTTAAAAGTAAAACTATTGATCTACAAACACGCACATTTCCAACTGAGTACATCCCAGCTACTGCTTTCACCAGGCGTTTTGATCTCCAAAGGCTGTGAGTAACATCTACTGTATGTTTGAACACGGATGGAAAACTTGCCCCGTCTTTCCTGACCCATTTTACGCCCACAAACATCCATCCGAGGAGTTTTCAACCAGCTCTGTGCTTAGGCTTCTGGCCTGTATTCAACCACTTTTTCCCCACTTCAATGAACAAAGAAGGAAAAAAGGGAACGTTGGTAGAGACCACCTAGAGAGAGAGAGAGAGTCCTTTTTGTCCTTTCATGTGGTAAAAAAGATACTACAGACTTTGAGTTAAAAAATTAAAGACTTTTTAAGACTAACATGAATGAAATTTATGACATGCATCCACAGAAACGTACAAACTTCGTCTGGCCAACTGCTGATAAATTTCCATTTACCCATGATAGACAAAAATGCTAGCTAGCTAGGAAGGCTATGTTAGCAGTCATTCGCAATGAAGGTGTCTGAGAGTGACCCAAACCTTTGCCTGACAAGAAAGTCCAGAGAAAAAAGAAGAAGAAAAAAACAAGACGTTCAAGATTTGTGATTAACATATGTAGCCAACTTACTTTTTAAAAAATTACTTTAAAGCCTCAATTTAAGACTTGTTATGAATGTGTGGACGCCCTGTATCACACCGAGACGATTCTTTGATTGCAGACTTCTAGAGTCGTCTGAAATCATTTCTTTAGTCAGTCAACGCCTTTCACTCACCAACCCACCACGTTAAGTCAACGTACAGGGTTGCTGGTCTTTCCGGTGAGTATGGTCCGAGCCTTGGCCTTGTTCATGTTGAAGTTCTTCAGGTAGGCCTCGTATATCTGCCTGGCCAGCGTCTTCTGGTCAGCCAGCTGGGGGTTCACCACCTCCCTCTCCCCCGTCACCATCTCCGCCTTGAGCTTCAGCTTCTCCGACTGAGGCATCCGGCCGAACCGGATGGCTGCGGATTTAGAGGCAGACAGAGATTATTTTGCTGACGTTTAAAGCCTAAAGTAACGCAGAAAAGAAACCAACAGATGGCCTAAAGATGCTGAAGTTTGAATCTGAAAACAGTAAGAACGTCGTAACACAGACTTTGAATTATGAATGCTAAATAATCAAACAAGCTGTCTGTTTTGTTTCAGTGTCGCTTTTCTGCACATAGACGCTCTGTGTGTGTTCAGGTGTGAAACATGCTCTATTCGTTTGGTACGTGTTTGTGGTGAACCGACATACCGGATGCTTTTGGTATAAATACGTGTACTGTTACATCAAACTTGAAATTGAAGAAGATATACAGACAGTTACGCCAGATAGTCACAAAATATATGCAAACTTCTGAATTTAAGGAACGTTATAAAAAAATGTTCTAAAAAATGATCTCTCTCAGTTTTCTGGCATTTAACAGAAAATAATTTTGGATATTCAAACTAATCCAAAACAAAGACAAGTTTGGTCTGATTTCATTTCATAAAGTGAGAAAAAAATGTGTTTGTGTCTTTTTATTCAGCGTATGTGAATATCTGGTTTCAACTGTTCTAAAATGCAACAGGTTTTTAAAGTGTTTCTAAACACTGAGCAGATTTTTTTATGTTTCCATTTGTAATTTAATTATTTATGTTTTTTCATGAGCAGGTCTTCTAGGTTTGAAGGCGTCTTTGCAATCACCATAATCTTTAGGAGCCTCCTTAAAAAAATTGCTTCCAGGCAGAAGAAACGATGAAAATGAACAATTTTAATTACAGATATAATTGACGATTTTAGCAGTAGTGGTAATAGTGGATTACTTTTAGGTAAATCACTTTATTTTTCCTCTTTCTTATCTTTTAAACACTGTGTTGGTGTCAAATCCTTGTATTTTCACACAATAAAATATCCTTAACCTTTCAGAAAGTATTGAATAAAGGCGGCACAAAACAAAGTGGGCTTCCTTTTGAGTTATTTCCACTCGTCCCTTATGAAAGTGCAATGGCGTCTCTCAGACAGGTTGATCCTATTTAGCTAATAATGGTGATTAGAGGTGACCTGTCTTTGACCCCCACCTCTGTGGTTTAACCCTATAAGAGCCTAATGCAGCATATAAGTCTGTCTTTACCCAAGTTAAGACGGGTGTCTCAGGTTTTAATGGATTTGATGAGGCCAGGCTGTTGTCCACGTACGGAGAAACACACACACACACACACACACACGCATATCTCCCTGAGAACACACAGCGCTCAGCTGCACCTTGCCTTTATTGTACCATAAAGCCATAAAGGAGGACCTGATTTCTCTGTTGACCCGCCTCATGTTCGAGTACGGAGACGCGACTCCTGACCCGGATAACGACGCCGGGATGGAGGCGGCCTTGTTATATTGCCGCTCACAAAGCAAGATCATCTGAAGACGCTCGGAAGGAGCCGGGTCGAATCAAGATGTGAAGTGATTGGCTTTCAGCTCGGTATTAAGCCCACTCCCCGCAAGTCGACATGAGCAGATGAAGCGTGTGAGGGGGGAGCGGAGCGGTTAGGGAAGCTGGACGTAGTTGGGAGGCGGCCGGATCGATTCTGTCCAATCGTCCGACAGCGATCCGTCTCGTTAGCGCCCGAGACGCGGGATATTGTTGTTACCCACATTTGCGGTGTGAAAAAAACGGGTTGGTCTAAAATGGCATTTTATTCCATTGGAATAATCTCACCCAAAACAAATCAGCGTTCCCCCCGCAGTCCTTCAGACAGAAACTTGGGCCTTTGGTGAGCCTCGTTTCAATTTTCCAGCTCTGACTGCAGACATGGCAACATTAAGAGAGAAGGTATTCTCTCGAAGCTACTTACAGATTTATGAAGAGCGGCACTTACTCTCCTTACCGTCTTTCCCATTTTGAGGAGCCACCAATAGAAATGGGACTCTGTCGCCTATTTAATTAGATTCAATCCAAAAAGATCTCACTTATGCCAGAAGGAAATTAAAGGTTGTTGTAACTCATATTATACAGTTTCCTTCAAAGAGAGAATTGTAGATCATCTTCTGTAGCAGTCTGTATTACAGCGGTTTTGAAGAAGCCTCTGAATGAAGATGCTCTGTTGTCGAGTCGTCCGTAAGTTTGCTGATGTTGAGTTTGTTTTGTACTGGTGAGAGCACAGCGCCGTATGATATCCCCCCAAAAACCAAAAACTCTTTGCTTATAAATGAACTTTCTCGAAACACCAACCAAATTAGAAAACGATAGTTTGCTTTTAAAGAACGCTTCCGTTATGATCATTTAGAAATGTTTCCTAATTGTGCAGAGGGACATCAAGTTTTCATGCAACATGGAGATTCAACTGTGGAATCAATCAGTCGTCAATGTAAAATTAGCTGCATGTGCTGAGGCCAGAATCAGATGGCTCTCATCTAAAATGTCTTTCCCCTCTGGTTACATTTAGTTTCATGAAACTTTATACACAGGCTGCAAGCAGGACCACAGCTGACTCAAATACTACTACAAGTTGCTGAGTATTAAAGGACCATCAGCATTAAAGTTTCGACAATCTTCAAGACGCAAATGAGTAAAAAAAAAAAAAGAGAGCAAAATAGAGTTTTTTTAGTCTCCGTACAGCGTGGAGTGCTGTATCGCAGTGTGCAAACTTACTTTGTAAACTCACACAAACACACGTCAGTTATTTCCTCTACGACCTGCATCAACGTACCTTATTTTTTTAACATATGATCACAGTTTTGTGGTTGCTGCCCCCGGCGTACACACAGCAACGTTTACTAGAATCTTTAGATTTTTTTTCTAATCCTAAAGAGTGACGGACAGCACTTTCAAAGAATAAATATATACTTTTACAAGCTGACTTTCTAAAACTATGTTTCTGTCGCAGTGCCAATACCAACAGAAAGTGTGAAAAAAATAAAATAAAACAAAAGAGTAATCAGCAGTAGACAGCAATTCATCAGGAGGTGACAACAGGAATGGGAGCTGAGGAATGACAGGAGAAATTCTGGGAAAAGATGCAGTTTGTTGCTTTTCAAGACACCGGTGACAACGACTGATGCACTTTCTGAGTTAAACGCCTCGCGCTCGGTCAGATATGATGTTTCACAAAGTCGCTACAATGATGACAAACTTTTAATAACAAACTCTGGCCAAACTCCGGCTTTCAAAAACTCGGACGTTGCACAAAAATGTTGCAATTTAATTTTCAATTCGAAGGTTAAGGAGATAAATGAAAATCAATATTACAATTGTTGGACTCAGCTACTTGCCGTGTTAACACTCAAGGACACGTCTACATTAATGACTATTTTTATGTTTTAAATGTATCACGTACTTTTTCTTTAGCTCCAAAAATTCTGGCTGGCAGCTCTGCATCCAAGCATTTTTATAGAAAGTTGAGTGGAAAGAAAAAGTGTGGCATAAAAAGGTGTGCAAGCACTTCATGCTTCCCTCTGCTGACAAACTTGTTAGTGATTTCAGTTTCCAGCAGGACTTTACGCCTGAACATGCTGCAAATATTACCAACACCCGCCACAATCGCCATGGTAACATTGTGACAAAGCAGAAAGGATGAATGTTGAACTTCCTGAGCGTCTTCAGCAGAACCACAGAATCACATCTATACGACACTAAGAATTCACAATATGTCGCGAAGGTGTCATCATTGCGATATCAGTGTGTGACGGTGTGTTAGGAGTGCAGCAACGCAGCAACTTTGTTGCCATATTTAGTGACTTTTAGGGCTAAAAATGTGCATTGGCCAAAATCGGAAACAGCAGGAAAGACTTTTTAAATTGGTAATCCAACGTTTGTGCAGCAGAAATTTTAGTGTTTGCTGCTATAATTTTAAAGATATTAATAAATGTTTCCAGAGGTCAAAGGTCAATCAGCCCCGGCACCTTTACGAAATTAAAGGCCCTGTGGTGTCAGTCAACTTTGCTATGTCTGTGCGGTAAAGTTTTCTGTTTGTGCTGTTACAATTTTTAAGATTTTATTTTAAAAAGTTAGAGGTCACCAGAGGTCAACTCGCCCATCCATCCATCGGCAGAAACGTAGCACCAACGTTTGACAAAAATTCCCTTTCATTTGTAGAAGGCGCAGCTGTGAGGTATAATAATCAGTCAACAGAAATAAAGTCCTGAAATAAATCCCATGTGTATTTTATTTTATTTTTTTAATAATATACGAGTTTCATTTGATCTGTTGAGGTTACCAAGGTGCACAGCTTTATAAATAACACACTAAACTGCTTTTAGCTACTGTTCAAGTTTCCATAGCAACAGCAGCAGCCTGCTCGGTTCTCTTAGCCGGCTCAGTGCGTTTAGTTTTCTGCATGACAGTGCTGGCGTTGCCCAAACACTCACCGTTGTGAGACATGCCCACAGCCAGGCACTTCTGGAAGCGGCAGTATTGGCACTTGTTGCGGTTCTTTTTTTGGATCTTGCAGCGGCGCTCACACCTGTCATACTCCAGCTTCAGACGGATGGTCCGCCGAAAGAAACCCTGCAGGGAAACAGACCCAAAGAAGAAACAAGAAATATATAATTATGTATTGTTTTTAAATTTGAAGAGTGAATTAAATTTTTTGGGCTGGAAAGAGAAAAAAAAAAAAAAAAAATCAAGCAGACCTCGAGAAAGCAAATTCCTCAACGTTTTGAAAGAAACACTTTTGGACGAGGAGTTACTTTTTTGTGAGATGCAACATCAGAAAACACTGTTTCTAAGCGAGGTTTTTCTGAGTTACATCACCTTGGAAAGAGAAACCTTTCGCTCAGAGGACATTTTTGTGTTTGGAAAATATAAAATAAGCCAACCTAACCAAACAAACTGTTATCTTGTTCTCAATATTCACAAAGCAACATTGAACTGATTCAGTGGATCACATTAAATCCATTTTAGTCACAGGTGATGCCAAAGCGCCGTCGCTAAGGCCCAGAAATGGTCAGAAAGCAAGAAGTTACCAAGAAGTTCGACCAGCGTGTTCAGCCCATGTTGAATGACTCTCCCCCACTAACCCCGGCGGGTCACATGTGAACCCAGACCGACACGAAACAAAGGCGCCGGGACAGCACTTCAGCCCCGCCCCTAGAAGACGGCGAGCCAACTCTGCTTGTGTCCGGTGTCATAACCTGTCAGTGTGCTGACATCACAGAGAGTCGCATTTCTCAGCTGCGGTCAAAAATCCAAACCAGGGGCGTCTATTTGTGGGACCGCCGGCTCGTTTTACACAGGAATGTTCTTCCTGCGGGCGCTAAACTTTCACCTACCTGTCGGCTACATGCAGAAGCGCTGGTAGAAGCTGGAGCGAAGCGGACAAGCACAAAATCTCTGGACCACTTGAGCTTTTTTTTTTTTTTTTTTTGCATTTTTGTCACAAATCAACTCAAAACATCAGTATTGAGTTGAGAATTTTCTATGACAAGGCAACAGCAGGTGGTGTGAAATGGCCCAGTTAAAGTCCAAATGACAATTTGTGGCGAATCTTGAAATCGAATGTTAGCAATTGCACTCCGTTCAATCTGACCGAGTTTGAACAATTTTACAAAGAAGAAGCAACTTGAAGCTGTTTTTGTAAAAAGTGTGGCTTTAAAAAGTGTCGACTTGTGGCTGTAAATATAGAAGCATGCCAGATTTTTTTGCAAAAAAAAAAGAAAAGTTTTTTAATCTGAAAACAGTCTGTGAGATAAAAATCATGTTAAAAATTTAACATTTGTGATGTTTGCACAAGCTTTTCTATTGCTTATTAAAAATCTACATGAAATCAGAGCTTCAATCAAACGGGCCTGTCAGATGAAGCCGTTTGATCTGCAGTTGCAAGTTTAAAACCCTAAATAAAGAAGGTTTTCAGACTGACTCAGTATTGACTGATGGAAAAAGGCGGTGTGTGTGTTTATTTAGCAACAAAACAATGTCATGTAAATAAAATGCATCTTGATGATTTTTAGACGTAGCTGAAGGTTTAAACAAACCACAGAGTGACGGTTTGGTTAAGATCAGCTGCACTTCTGCCTTTGCTTGCTTTGATCAGGTCAGGTTTACTTCAGCAAAGCGAAGGTGTTGTGTGCTTCTGCAGCGTCACGCAACACATTTCCTACACGTGACTTTCTACTATAGGCAGAGATTAAAGTGATCGAGTTGACCTATGACTTCAGTGATAAGCTGTTTTACAACACAAAACCACACATGCTCACCTCTACACACACACACACACACACACACACACACACACACACACACACACACACACACACACACACACACACACACACACCTCTTGAACATTTTCTATATTGCAACCAGAAACTTTAGTTTATTGTAATGGGTATAGAGTAATACAATACATCTTTTTAACCTGTTTTTATAAATAAATTTCATCAGTGCTTTGCAGAAACTTAACAGAACAGAAACTGCAAGTCATTTTGGGCGTTTATAAATGGAAG
>CAEGAF010072412.1:0-42035 GCA_903067075.1 Micropoecilia bifurca | reverse complement strand
CCCCCCCCCCCCCCCCCCCCCCCCCCCCCGCCCCCCCCCCCCCCCCCCCCCCCCCCCCCCCCCCCGCCCCCCCCCCCGCCCAATTAAAAATAAAAAAACTGTAAAAAGCTGCGGTTGATATGTATGTTCAGAATGACAGATTAGCAGAGGGAAAGGCCTGAACAGGCCTCACGTCTCTGTTGTCAACGCACTGAACGCCTTCACTCTGCATGAGTTCTCACGTTTCCTTTTGTGTCACAGCGCATCAGGCAGCAGTTGGGTCCCGTCAAGCAGCCGCTTTTTATCCAGCTGCACTTGGTGTTTTGTTTTGTTTTGTTTTGTTTTTCATCCATTGTCGATTCTGGGGAAATTTAGCTCTTTTTTATTTGTCATGTTTTTTTTAATTATTATTAATATGTTTTTACTTTTTTTCTTCACCTTTGATTTGGTTACATAATAATTGTTGAGATGCTTATCAACCCGATTCTTGTCGCTATTTTTTTACTCCTCCGTTTTTGTCCCAGACACATTTTTTTGAATTCGTAAACAAACCATTTTGTAACGTTGTACTTTAAACACGATATTGTCCCATATAATTTACTAAATACCGTAAATCACACCATACTGTCTAGCGGGAGTTTGTCACTTAACCACTAACTTCGCAGTTTTACCGTTTTCTGGCTGACTTTGTAATAAGAAGAGCAGGCCGGTCAAAGTTACGTTGATATGTCAGATGTCATAAAAATTCCCCACCACAAAGCTGCAGTCAGCATAAGTAAGACATAAGATAAGATTTTTATTTTGTCGTATATATGCATATGTTATAGGGAGAATGTGTTAGGATCCTGTGTTGCTTTGAGGTTTGTTTATTCTGTATTCTTTAGTTTCTTTTTATTAGATCCCTCTAACAAAAACAGCATTTATTTTTGTTTTAATTTAGTTCAGTCCTTCCTTAGTAATTCTAGTTTATTATGTTTACTTCTTGTGTAGTTATTCTTTGTTACCCTAGTTTAATCTATTTCTTATTACTAGTTATTCTTTAGTCTTGGATTCATTTCCTACTCCTTGTGTACTCTCCCTCGCCCCCTGTACCACTTTCTCTCTCTCTCTCCTCAGTCTGTCTTCTGCTTTCTCCCCTCACACCTGTAGTCAGTTAACTAATCAGGCCAGGTCCAACCATCCATCCATTATCTTACACAGTATCCCTAGTGGGGTCGTGAGGGGACCTGGGGTCTTCAGAGGTCAACAGGAGTGAGGCAGGATCACAGTACAGGTTGCCAGTCCATCGCAGGGGAATGGACACAGAGACAGACAGGACAAACAACCATGCACACACAGACACACACACAGCTAAGGAGAATTTAGAGAGACCATTTAACATGGCAGTCATGTTTTTGGACTGTGGGAGGAAGCCAGAGTACCCAGAGAGATCCAATGCATGCACAGGGAGAACAAATGGAAAGACACTGGGCCAGGAATCAAACCTAGGACCTTATTGCTGCAAGGCCACAGCTCCCAGCCCAAGTCCATTGTATTCACTCTCCCAGTACTTATACGCCTCCTCTCTCTCCTTGCCAGTTCCTCTCGTCTACTCCCACTATATCCTGTTGTTCTTCCCCTCTTCTCTGCTGTCTTTCCCTTGGATTTATTAGTTTTTGTCTTGCTCTGGATTCCATGCTTTCTTTTGATTTTTGTGAGTTTTTATTTTGTTCTTTAATTTTTCATTAAATCTTCAGCATAGCTTGACGTTTCCATTTGGGTCCATCCACTGACACTTATCATGACAACATGGGGATCTCAATCACATCTCTATAGAAGTTCTTGAGCAACTGAGCAGGGAATTCAACCATTGTCAGTTTCCTGAGGACAAAGAGTCTATGTTGGGCCTTCATCACCAGGAAAGACTTGTTCACCAACCAGGTCACATCCAAAGTGATGTGGATGCCCAGGAATTTGATCCAAGGTGTCCACACACTCCACCACCTCTCCTTGAATTGTAACAGGTGGGTCTGCTGTCCTCCTGCATGTCCTGTAGTCCACTATGACCTTGTTGGTCTTGCTGGTGTTGAGTACCAGATTGTTCAGTGAACACCACTGGGACATGCGGTGGATCTCATCATGGTTTGTTACTAGACCCACTGCGGTAGTATTATCTGAACCCTGCTGGAGCAGTGGACGGCTGCACAGTTGTGGGTGAGTAGTGTAAAAAGAACCGGGCTAAGTACACAACCCTGTGGTATGCCTGTATTCAGGACCAGGGTGGAGGATGTTCGACCCCCTGTTGTCACCACCTGAGACCGGTTGTTGAGGAAGTCCCTGATCCAGAGGCAAATGGCTGTTTAAAGTCCCAGATTATGGAGCTTCACTGTCAGCTTTCCCAGCATGATGGTGTTAAATGGCGAACTGAAGTGTCAGGATGCTGCAAGTGTCTAAGGACAATGGAGCAGGCCCTGCTCTGTGATAAACTGGTGCCTGTCATGACTAGCAGGAAGGCTATCCCTAATGTGTTTTAGACATTGTCTTGTAATGATTGGGGTTAGGGTGGTTGGGCGGTAGTCATTCAAGCAGGTCACAACCACAAAGATGGAGCAATTAAGGAAGACTGGGACAATTGAAAACTGCTCATTGAACAGTCTAAAAAGACCCTTGCCAACAGGTCAGCACATGACCTCAGAATCCTCCCTGACACTTCATCAGGCATGGGACTTTGTTGGGGTTAATGCTCTTCAGAGAAGAAGTCACCTGGTTGAGCTGCAGGGTCAGGGGCCGAAGCTGCTCCAGGTGGAAAGGAGCATTTTAATGAAGGAGTTTTATTAGTGGCCTGTATGCCTATAGAGAACTATCAACATACCTATGGTAGGTATACAGAGGTATGCCTATACAATACATCAAGTTAGACATGACACCTGTATGCAGATTTGACACCTGTATGCAGATTTGAAATATTTAATTATAACTACGACTTATCAAAAACTTCAAAGAAAATTATGCTGATTTGAAGCTGATACATATGTTTGTGGAAGTATTTTTATTTGATTTCCAAACATTTCTTAAATATTAACTTGCCATTAACACTGGCATTTCCCAGTGTTGAAATTAACAGTGTAATCTGTGATTATTTTAGTTAATGGTCCAATGTGCAAGAAAAGAAAAGAATCAAATGCATAGCATTTCTTAAGGTTTACTAGAGAATGTTGCTTTTTAAAGTCAGCAAATCAGAGTCTGCTCTTTAGCACGTGGCTTCTGTTTTTATCTGCTATGTTTAAAGTTACCTATGAGATCAATTAGCCAAACTTGCTCTTTTTTGGATCACTCTGATCTCATAGGGCCCAGTAAAGCTTGTATTTTCATTCAGAAAGGCAGAATGTTGCTTGTTCTTTTTAAAAGTGAACTCAAAGCTTTATCCGAGTTGATTTCCTATTTTGTGTCCAACTCTAGGCATAAATGAGTTCAAAGCTAGATGAAAGTAAGTGACAAAGGATTTTTTTTGTTTTTTCCCCCCCTCCCTGTCTGTTTTCTCCGTCTGTTTGTCTGGCCATCTCTCCTGTGTCTGTTTGTCAACGTTTTACCCTCTTAATCGTTCCTCCATGCTGCGTTGTCTGTCTGTTGTAAACCTTTCACCCAACCCTCTGTCACATAGATGAGTCAAGACACAGAGACAAGAACACGAGCTCGTTCTAAAGCCATCCGGGGTGAGTGTGAGCACCGACAAGCCTGCATGCAGAAACGAGAACAGAAAGTGAGATTTGATTCCCAAAGATCTCTCTGTCACGCTTCTCATTCATATTCTAAAAGCCCAGTCCAGTCACGTCAAGAGTGTTAGAAAGCTGAGAAACCAGCACATTTTATCAGATATTTTCTTCTGTTCCCTTTTTGGTTCATTAAATCAATCATTCACCCTTCCAGCAAATCAAAAATTACAAATAAGTGGATTGTTGACATCAAAAAAGCTTCAAAAATGATAAAGTTGTGATAAAGTTAAAATTTTCTTTTGACTCATTTCAGAAAGTGAACCTTAGCAAATAGATTCATTACATAGAGAAAAATATTGAGATCCTTTATATCTCTGAATTTTGACGATCGTGGCTTATAGACAATTAGGAATTTGAATAACATCAGAACAACAAAAAGGATGTTTTAAACATGAGTGTCAGGCTTTTGAAGAGTGCGTTACTAATGTGATCTCAGTATTTGGCTGGGACTGTTTGCCCTGTTGGAAAATAAAAATCAGCATCTTCATAGAGCCTGTGGACAAAATACAAAATGCTGTGGCAGGAAACAGTGATAATCATATTTTCCACATTCTTGTCTTATTCTACTGGCTTCCCATACATTTAAAGATTCTTTTCACTTCTCAAAACTCTTTTGACACCAGGAGAAATATTTTAGTTTGTGCTTCTCCTATACCTTTCCATCGTATGCCTAATTTTTAGCATTAGCATTCTATGTTTTTTTGTCTACAAATTAAATGAGAAATCTTAGAAATCTTCTCTGTGAATCTCCTTCAAATTCGATAGTCATTGTAAGTCATTGTAAATTTTGGTAGAACAATTTTTTACTTCCCCTCAACTTTCTATGAATATGATCTGATTTATTTTAGCATATACACTAATATATGAGATATATAGATAGATTCAACATAGATAGATTCAACTTTATTGTCCCAAGTACAGGCAACAAAATGAAGTTTACATCTATCCAGAAGTGCTTAAGCGAAGTTATAAATATAAATACATAGACACTGAATTTTGGGTTTTATCTTCTACAAGACATAATAATCAAAATTAGAATAAATAAAGACTTGAATATATTCCATTCTATATAAATTGAATTATTTAACTTTCTGAAATGAGGAAAAAAAAAAAAATCAAAATTTTTAACAACATAAAAAAATTCTTTAGATTGAAAGAAAAATCCCCGCATTGGTTTTCAGTCATATATGTAATAAAAGTGTCTCTTGACACATGGATTTAATCTATTCTGTCACAAGACATATAAAGTGAGATATTTGTTTATGTTCTCGGATAATGTGGTGAACTCTAATCTCTGTCAGCAGAACAAGTTGGACAAGCAATGAAGCTGGAAATAAGGTAAAGTATTCTTGTCCTGATCGGCTCTCAAATCAAACAACGTGACGTGTTTGAAATGTAGGTTTTTCTTGGTTTGTGCCAGCAGCAGCTGTCCCACCCCTGGATGTGATGGCAAAGGTCACGTCAGTGGAAGATATTCGAGACACAGAAGGTGGGATTCAGCAGAAACGATAAGCAAACATTTGTCAGCAGGACGTATCATCAACAATATAAACGTGTCGTGTTTAAAATCTGCCTGATGATTTACTTCTGTAGATGATGGACTTTCTGTTTTTGTAGGGTAAACAGAGGGAAACGACATCCATACTATGAATTCTGGGTGCTGAAATATTTGTTGACCCAAAACGTTTCCTGTACTCAAGAGGAAACCGTTTTGTTTTTCCTCAGCTCCTTTTAGGGTGACATTGTTTTGCTGATGAATAGCCCACAGGCTCCTTACTGTTGTGAACCGGCCTATTTCATGAGGTCATCCTTCCAGAATATCTCTGAAGCATTTCTAAGCAGCATAATTTTGTTATTTCAACTTTATTCTCACAAGTAAATAGATTTAATTTACAAGAGAGATTTGGAAATTTCATTTGTTTCATCGTATGCAGAAAGCATCTCCATCAGACCTTCATTCACTTGTTTCCTTTGTTCCATGAATTCCTACTGACACACTGAGTGAATTAAAATATGGAGACGACAATAGAAAACTTTAATCAGCTTTGTTGTGAAAGCAACTTTCTCCACAGTTATGACACTGCTCCGTTATCAGCGTGCTTGCATCATTTCACCTTGAACCACATCATTTATTTGACTAAACGTTCATTTCCAGCCAAATTAACGCACCATATGCAACATTACAATTTTTTTGTTTTGTCCATCTTGCTCTCAGCGCGTTGGGCTGCCCAATTGTAAGGAAAAGGAAGCTCCAGGAGGCCGAAATCGAAGAGAACCCGCTGTCGCCCAGGAAGAGGACCCAGTCCGCCAAACAGGCCGACGAGGACAGTGACATGGCAGAAGAGGAGGAGCAGAATGAGGAAGACGGAGAGGAAAAAGACGGCATCAAAGACAAAAAGAAAAAGGAAACAAAGAGCGAGATGGGAAAAGGTGTGTAACTCAATATGTCACACATTTCACCGACTTCTTTCAGCTCAGAAATGTGAAAGTGAATGTGAACGATGTTCATTGTTGCTTAGACCAACCGTGCAAATCTGTTGCCAGTCTTTTTACGTATGGATGCAGACCAGGTTACAAATGAACAACATAGCAGCTCTGACATTTTTTTGTGTACTTGGGTTTCACAGTTGAACGTACCTCGGTGGCCACAGACAGCCCAGAACACCCTTGCCCTTCACCTGACGATAAGAGCAGAATCATCACCTCAGAGACCGAGAACAAAGTAGAGACAGAGAACTTTAGCGAGGAGGTAACATGTGTGATAATCACAGAGGAAGAGGAGGTGCAGTCAGCATCTGCATGCCTCTCACCAGAGCTCCCAGCAGAAGAAACAACCGTCCCCTGCCATGAAGAGACAAAAGACAAGGAAGAAGATAAAACAAAAACAGCAAACCTAGAGGAGGAGGAGGATGAGGAGGAGGAGGAGGAAAGTCAGAGGAATGTTGCAGAAGAGATGGAGATCAGAAGACAGGTGATCAGGCAGGAAAATTCTGATCACCAATACTCAAGTGGAGATTACAAAAATCAGGCCAAAGAGTCAAAACCGATGGAGAATAATGAGACTGAAGAAGAGGAGGAGGAAGAGGAGGACGCAGAGGAGGAAGAGGAGGAGGAGGAAGAGGAAGAGGACGAAGATGACGGAGCAGTGAGACAAGTTGAGACAGTTTTCATTCAGGAATCTGAAGCGACTGTGTCACTCAGGGAAGAACAGTGCGACACCCTCAGGGCCGAGGAAGAAGCAGCAGAGGAGAAGCAGAGCAGCAAAGCCGGAGAAGTGGAGCAAGAAGACGAAGAAGAAGAAGAAGAAGAAGAAGAAGAAGACGAGGAGGAAGAAGATGAAGACGACGATGAAGAAGAAGGAAACTCAAGCAAGGCCTCTCCGAGCACCGTCATCATCGAAGTTCACGCAGAGGAGGAGGAACACGAGGAGGATGAGGAGGAAGAGGAAGATGACGAGGAACTGGAGGAGGAAGAGGAGGAGGAGGAGGAGGAGGAGGAGGAAGACAGGGGAGAGGAACTGGATCGCGTCTCCGAGGGATCAGGCGTCACGGACGACTCTGAAAACTGGGACATGACTCGAGGGAACCTGGGGCTGCTGGAGCAGGCCATCGCTCTGAAGGCAGAGGAGGTCCAGGGCGGTCAAGAGAGCAGCAGTTCTGTTGACTACCAACCGAGCAACGCCTCCATGAAGAACTCGGACGGTTCTGCTGGAGTCCGCCGCTCCACCCACTGTAGCAAAGGTACACTGTCTGCCAATGACATGGAGCTCAAACTCTATGTGGCCCTAGAACTGTCAAAAAGATAACAGTGTGCTTAAACATTATTGTTTCAATCAAATCAAAGCATGTTTTGCTGCTAAATTACATCAATCAGTCCTGCCACTTTTCTGTGATTTATTGTGTAAATTCAGTAAAATCAACAAAGCCCTGCATTTTGGTTTTTGCACTGAAACATAGTTGTGAGTTTATTGTAGATTTTTGGCAAAAATGCTGAAAAATATTGGGTCAAAGTGACAGTTTACTCCTACCTGCAGGTGGATGTTTCTCTTACTTCTGCTAAACATCTGCCTGAGCCTTACTTTATCTATAATCCATAACGATATAGCAAGTAATAAAATGTCCTATTTACCATCTTACAAAAGTGCAAATGTTTCAAAATTAGAACCACAAGCATGTTGATTTTTATTGACAAAAATTCCCAGTCAGTTGCAAAATCCTGGGGGGACTGAAAAGATGTTCGATATCTTTTAATTTTAAGAATTTGCTTATGTTTCAACAGTTCATTGATGGGTTTTAGCAATAAATCCTGGCACAAGCAGCCCTTTAAGAACATTCATGATTTTGATTTGGCCCAAAATTAAATTGAGTTCGACACCCCTGACACATAGCAACATGTCTAACTGCAAGCCCTGCCATCTTGTTACTGCAATTAATGTGACACAGATTTGACTTTTTGATTCTGAAGCATTAATGTTGAAGAAATTAGGTTTGTGTCAAACTGTGTGACGTAGAATCTTATCAGAAAAATGCAATACATATGGATTGTTTCATCTCTCCCATGTTGGACTTAAGAAAAAATCATGTTTCCGTAATCAGTTAAAATACAGGCAAAATATACTTTTTTTTCATAAGCCTCTTGTGTTTTGATTACATTTAATTAAGCTTCTTCACATCTTTTCAGAAAAGAAGGAAGTAAAGTGTCCAACTCCAGGCTGTGACGGAACTGGCCACATCACTGGGTTGTATCCTCACCACCGCAGTCTTTCTGGATGTCCACACAAAGACCGAATACCTCCAGAGAGTGAGTACATCACCCAGTGGTTCCCAAACCTTTCAACCTACAGCTGCTGTTGGTTGAAGTTAAACAATTTCACTCACAGAACAATAAAAGAGGGTATTAAAACTCAGATGGATTGACCAAACAGCTGTTCCATGCTATTTTAAAAATATATATATATATTTTATCACTTCAAAAATTTTCTGAATTCAGTGTGAAATTGTAAAGCTACTAACTTGACATTTCACAACCCTCAATGTATCTATGATTACAATTTTGGGAACGACTGCAATAAGCTTAAGATGCCGCAGACATTTTAGACGAGAAGAAAAGTGTTTCCGTCATCTTTCTGTCTTGAAAATCAAGACAGAAAATGAAGACGTCTTCACTAGCACTTGTAACATAATCAGTTTAACTAACACTACTACTGAAGACAGACTAATACTGTTGTAACAAACTGCTTTCTTTAGCTCACAGTCACTGTGTGTGCTTGCAGTACACTAAATATACTAACCTTACTTCTGCTGTCTGTAGTTTTGGCCATGCACGAAAATGTCTTGAAGTGTCCCACTCCCGGCTGCACCGGCCAAGGTCATGTGAACAGTAACCGCAACACACACCGCAGGTGGTTAAAGCACTCACACACACACACACACACACACACACACACACACACACACACACACACACACACACACACACACACACACACTCACCTACACACAAAGGCATACACACAGCAGGTCATTTTATGCTGTAGTATAATTAGGGGCCATGCCATGATCCATGCTTGTCTAAATTGTTGGAAAAAGTTACATTTGTATTAATATGAATGAGTTTATTTGAAAATGTTTTGATGGGTTGAAACATCTCCTTTAGTAGGAAGTGTGAATCACTTCAGAGCTTTTCCTGGCATACCAATAAAAACTGTTACACTTCTACCCAACTGATGATGTCACTAGGAACCTGGGTTCCTAGTGACATCATTCCTAGTGGGTTCCTAGTGACAGATTCTATGACCCCTGAACCCTTTGAATATCTTGTTACGTATCTTCTAAAACCAGATGTGGAGAACCCAACGAATTTATAGAGAATTTTACATTTTTCACCTCGAGACAGAAACGTAAGATGGAAGGCAAACGGTATGTACATGATGAGAGGGAGAAAAATGTTTACGAAAAGGTTAAATTTCAAGAGATATGCAAGAAGATGGTGTATGATAATATGAAGGATATAAAGAGACAAGAATATATCCAAGATGCTTCTGAGGCAAAAAAGCTTAGAAGAGAAATGGCTAAGGAGGAGTTTGCCCAAAAGTTACTTGACAAACAGGAGAAAGAAAAGAAAGTTGAAATGCAAAAGTATTTGACTGATGCATGGGATGGTCAAGTTGAATATAAACGGCAAAAGAAGATGGAAATGGACAGGATTATAAAGCAAGGGTCTGTAATTTCCTTTGTTAGTAAAATCAACTAATATTGTTTTGAACAAAAGTTTTCTCCGGGCGCTCCGGTTTCTCTACAAACACAAATGACAGACAGACATTGCCTGTAATTTTGTCTATTAGTGAAATAATTCTACTTTAAACTTAAGTTCTCTGCGGAGTTTGTAGAGGCTAGAACAGGGGCGGATCTAGAAAAATATCTATGGGGTGGCAAGAGGGGGGCATGGGTTTTTTCAGGGGTGGCAGCATATGCCTATAAATATATATATATATATATATATATATTTAAAATGAAGCTTACTGAAAGTTTCAAAATAAAAGCTTGCATATTTGTTTCACATCAGTGCACCACCATAGGCAGTGCAATAATATTAAGCTTTTTTTTCTTTCTCAGGAAGCTACTGCCAGCATTTAGGCTAATATTAGCATATTGGCTAATTTTAGCTTATGCATTAATTTTAGCATAATGGATTGTACAAGTACAGCTTAGTCAACATGCTTCTGCCTTTCCACACATTATTGACTGCATTGCAGCTTTCTTTAGCATTAATGTATATTTTTTAGCATCATAACGCTGCGTCCAAGCCGACGGACACACTTTGGCATGGCCCCTTAAAATTTCTGCAGGAATTTTCTAGTTTCTCTTTATTATTTTCAATATAGGATGAGGACTGATTTTTAAAGATGCATTTAGAAAATAAGCAACAAACTAACGTCCTCTAATAGAACTAACATACATTTGATCAAATCATCTAAGTTAAAAAATAAAAATCTCAATGATTGTTTTGCTAATTAAAAATTCATGTTTGGATCTTCAACCCCTTACAGCCTGTCCGGCTGCCCCATAGCAGCAGCAACTAAACTGAACAAGAACCAGGACAAGCAGGTTCATCTACAAGCTGCAGCGAGCGAGCCAACTTCAAACTCTGACAGAGTGCTAAGGCAAGACAGGAAACAACGTTCGGTTTCCTCTTTCACCTCCATGCAAGTCCACATCTGCTGGTGCATTTTGGTGGAACCTGTGGTTTTTCTTGCAGGCCAATGTGTTTTGTGAAACAGCTGGAGATCCCTCAGTATGGCAGCTACCGGCCCAACACAGTGACAACCACACCTCGAGCTAACCTTGCCAAGGAGCTGGAGAAATACTCCAAGGTTTCTTTTGACTATGCAAGCTTTGATGTGCAAGTGTTTGGGAAGCGTATGATTGTTCCAAAGACGCCCGACACCACTGACACATCCACTAAAGTCTTCAAATGTAAGTCTAACTCCTGCTCTAGATTTTGCCACAAAACAAGTGTTGAATGTTTATAGCGGGTTCTGTGGTGGGACAGGGGAGACGCGGCCGTCACAGGTTTGAGTCCCGGCCTCATGGCCTTTGCTGCATAAAGCGTCATGTTTTTTCACGCTACTTTATGTCAGTTGGAGAAATGATATTGCACACAACACAATACACACCCATTTTGAGCTTGATGTAATTAGATTCACGATTCAAAAAACTTTATTCTACCCAGCAAGTGAACATAAAAGCAAAAAAAAGGCACAAATAAATAAGTCCATTTAAATTCAGATAAGAAGAGTAAGCATCTAAAATGTGCAAAGTTAAGACATTGTCATACTTCAGCTTATGTACAAATTATTGCACAAAAACTATGTTTTGGACAACTTTCAGAACAAGATCACTTCTGTTTAATCAACTATCATGCTGACACCAGTGTCACCAGTGTCCTCATGGACCCATTGACCTGATTGTTTTGGTAGGTGACAGTTAAAGGGTTAATAAAGTTATCATTTGTTAGTCAAAATGAACACTATTTATGAATGCTGAATAGTCGTTCCTTACAAAACTAAAAGTCCTCTTTTGCTGGTGTGATTACATTCAGAAATGTTGTGAAAAGCAGTAACGCAATTTCTGGCATGGCAAAGAGCTAGAGCTTGAGGCGTTGATATGCATGAACTTTCAGGCCACCTTTGTCCCCAGTCCTCCCAGTCCTCCCAGTCGTCCCCACCTGAGCCCGATCCTCCGATCAACTGATAAACATCGTTCCTCCTGCATGTCCCAGGCGTCCTTCCCCAAGACATTTCCACTGGCTGCTCTTGATGTGGAGCAGCACCTGCTGGAAAACTGGGCTTCTGAGTTTCTCTGCCCTAAGGGAGAGCCCAGACACCCTGGAGGAAACTCATTACAGTCTCGTTTTTTAGGTCACTGCCTAGAGCTCGTGACCATAGATGAGGGTGGAACATATTAATTGGTAAATGAGAGCTCACATAATTGAAGACGCCACATCAATCAATCTGCCTACTTGGGCAGGACGCCATTCACGACCTGCACAAAGCACAACACTCTTTTCTAGCTCAAGGTCTTGAACTTAGAGGTATTGATTTTCATCCCGGTCGTTAAACATTCAGCTGCCTGATGAAAGCTGGAGATCATAGTCTGATGAAGCCAACAGAACTACATCATTTGCGAGAAGAAAAAAAAGCAATACTGAGGCTACCAAAATGGCTTCTTAACTTTTCATTTGTTTGTTTTCTCACTAGCATTTTATGATTCTTAGACATTACTTTGAAGTGGCTTTCATTTGTCCTTTTCTGTTACAATGTGTTTATTTTCTTGCACACAGCTAAACCGTTTTCCAAGGCACCCTCGCCAAGCCATGGTACATCAGGAGGTTTCGCCAAGAACACCCCATCCTCCAGTGGATGGGGTGCAGAGGACGCAGAGGCAGCCCATATGGCAGCAACAGCAATCCTCAACCTGTCCACCCGCTGCTGGGAGAGACCGGAAACCTGCAGCACTAAACTCCTGGAGCCTTGCACCAAGGTATACAGATCTTTTGTGTGGCTCAAAGCCAGTTTAGGTTGTGAACATTAACTTTTCCAGTTACGCCCAACATTTGTGCCATACTTCACTCTCACCATTTATTTTAACACTGCAGGAGGTCGCGATTGAGGTGGATGAGAATGGCACCTTAGACCTGAGCATGAAAAAGACCAAGAGAGATGACATACAGTCTGCAGAGGCTGCATGTTCTTTGCCTTCCTCCTCTCAGCTTGTGGATGCCACGTTGTCTCAGGACCATCCTCAGTCAGATTGGGAAGGTCCACTAGATTTCACCAAACCCACTGAAGACAAGGAGGAAGACCATGAAGAGGTAATGAATTTTGCCACTCACAGGACATCTCTGTACAAAACATAAGCTCAAGGAAAAGAGGAATTATCAGAGTCCAATGCTTGTAGTAACTGTATATGCATTAAAACAATTTTAAAGTTGAAAACAGAATTCTGATTGGATAAACTTTTTCGGGAGCCATTTATGCTCTGTTTTTACTTCTGTCTAGATGGAATACACAGCTCCTTCATATACATCATCTGATGATGAGGAAGAGAACCAGGAAAACTCGGAGGACCGGAAATACCCCGGTGAAGTCACCACCAGCAGTTTTAAAGTCAAGTTTCAGCCCAAAGACAACAAAAAAGAAGTTATTGTGTAAGTTTAAGAACTTCCCATTTTAAAACTCATAAAAATAGGGCATGTGACACACAGATGATCTTCAGTTCAGTGTTTGACAATAGCTACCAAGTAGCGTCAAACTTAAATCAAGAGTTAAATATTGTACTTCTTATCAAACGGCGATGTGAATATGAAATGTTGATTCAATTAGCTGGTTTGCTGAAGAATCTGAAGAGATGGAGAAAGACTTGTTGATAAATTGAAACTAGCAAAATATTAAAATACAGTTTTTATTAAATCTGTCAAAGATTTAATTGAAAGTAGCAGGATCTACAGTGAGATTTGTAGCTGAAAAGCTCAAAGTGATCCAGGATTAGTTGAACACGTTGCCCTAAATATGTTGTAATTTTTATTTTTAACTGAGTAATTTGCTATTTGCGATACATCAAAACTCTTAATTACTTCAAAAATGTAGATCTTTTGCTATAACTTTCACCGATGGAGGTCGGCATTTTTAAACCTGCTGGGTTGATGACTCATTTTGGTCCACTGGAGTCTACAGAGTAAGCACATGAAGGCTAACTTTACCTGAGTAGTTGTTTATCATATTGTGTTTAACTGGTGTAATTTTTGATAATGCCACACACATTGGCTGTAATTTTTAAAAAAAAACAACAAACAAACAAATTGGCTGGACTGGGCTAGCACAGTTGGATCTTTAGATGTCATTTACTCCAGAATGCACTTCAGAGTGAACAACATGGCGACTTTCATGTGACAATATTTTATTAAAATGAATAGAAACTAAACAACCTACATTATTATTACTGTATTGTTTTTACACATAAAATGAATACTAAGATAAGAATAATAAGATAAAGTCTATTGTTACAACTAATCATGGATCCTTTTAAGAGAAATTTCTGGTGCAATGCCATTTTACGCCAAAAGATGGCAGTAGTGGCGAACAAGAGAGACTGACTTCCAAGCCAGAAGAAGATCAGTGTAAACATACCTACTGGCTGAGCAGTGGACATTATCATGGTCAGTATCACAGCAAAGCCACTGCTAAAGAATCTGATTCCTGTTTTAACAGAATAGAGAGACTCTTTTACACGAATCTGCCGTCACATGTGCAACGTAATTGTTACACACATAACTCAAGCTCATGACACATGCTGACTGCAAGGAATCTTTTGAAGATTTTGTTTTGTGTGATTTCGTTTGAGTTCATTTTGGTTAGTGACAACACGTCATCTTTCAACACCAGCAGCCCACGACTCATCTCAACTTGCTTTACAAAAAAAGAAAAAAAATCAAGTAAATCAAATTATACATCCATTTCAGTTGATGCTGGATATTTTAAAAAAATGTGCTCAAGTTTAGCTTACATTTAAATTGGCCAAGTATTCAAGAAAACCCAGCAGCTATCAGAGTTCACTCAGTATGTGATAACAGTGGACTCCTTAGGGCATCCTCACAGTAAAACATGCCTGTAGCAACAGGAAGAAACCTGCAGCAGAACCTGGCTCAGGCCTAATCCATGATTATTATTTTCTTTGATTTAGATGTCCGACACCAGGCTGTGATGGCAGTGGGCATATCACTGGCAATTATGCATCACATCGAAGGTAAGACCTTAAGTGTGTATTACGAAAGACAAATAAATGGCTGAATACTGAGGCTGTAGTCATGAACTTACCTTCAGTTTTTCCTCAAAAGTTACTTATGACTATGAATATAAATATTTAAAATCCTACATATTGGTGTGATTGGTGGTCTTGTGAATTTCTATAAATTTATTTTATAAAGTTATCAAAGATTAAGTACATTTAACATGAGGCTGATAATAACTGTCAAGTAAATTCAACATGCTTCTTGGGTAATTTTCAAAATATTTGTAGCAAAATTTTTAATTTCAGAAATTTTATTGATAAGAATCTTCTTATCCTCTTATGGCAGCTTCTTCACACACGTGTGCAAAATTGTTGGCACCACTTTGTGACCTAAAAGCTCACAATGGTCCCTGAAATAATTTAAAACCACCAAAAGTAATATATAGCATGTACAGAAATCAACCAATGAAAATCCAGCATTGCTTTTGAAATGTGGTTGAATACAATCATTTTAAAAAGCAAGCAAATGAAGCAGGATTGGACAAAAAATGTTACCTAATATTCTGTTGAGCCACCTTTTGAGACAATCGCTGCAATGAAATCATTTATGCGTCTGCTAATAAGACTTCTGTACCTGTCCACAGGTATTTTGGTCCACTACTAGTAAACAAACTCCTCCAGCTGTCTTAAGTTTGAAGGGCGAATTTTTAAAAAAGGTCTCTTTCAGCTCCTTTCATGTTCAATACACTTTAGAGAGACTTTTTTGCCCATGTGGGATGTATATTCCAGTTTTTTACCATAGTCTGAAAAGCCTAACTCAGTTATTTTCTGTGAAAAGGGCTAAAGAATAAGTAGATAAAATAACAAGACTTCGCATGAAAATATGTTAATCTATAAATAAAATCAAAAAAATATTTAATGGCTGAAAACTATGCTTATTAACTTTTGAAACAAGTCTGTCACTGAAGGTCATCACATCACAGTCAGACCACTGTTGGTTCTGACTATGGATCCAAATTAACTTTTCTACTGAAATTGCAGTAAATGCGCCACAAAAATCCATTACTTGTCCTTTTGTTATTACCTTTCTTCAAGTTGTTGTGGTCTTGTTACAATAATGTCGGCTCCCGTTGCTGAATAAACTTTAAAATCAATCCATAAACGATTCCATCTAGTGTTACTTCTGTTACCAGCTTAGCTCATGGTTTGCAACAAAATAAGAGACTCCACGGATAAACCATAACTTGCTCAAATTTCTTTATCAAAAAACTGTTCACTGTGAAAAGAAGAGATAATTATATAGATAAAAGAAAAAAGCATGCTGATTGACTGAGTTGAATAACCCAGAAACAAAAAAATACTTTAAAAAATTATAAATAAAAACATTGCCAGTTTGCCAGCCTCCCAGAGGGAGACAGAAAGCTGAGAGAGACCTGAACACTGTGTTTAAGCCGCCTTTACACCCGTCACATCCACCTCTCAGGTGCAACAGGAGCTATAATGAGCTAACGTAGTCACCACATTATACGGAGGAACTAACATGTCAAAGGTAAGGCTCTCAAAACAACACATTTCCGTACACCGGTATGTGACTCCATTGTTCTTCTTCTGCACATGTGGGTCGTCGCTTTGGGGATATAAACAGTTCACACAGCTGTATCATTGCAGTTGGGTGCAATTACTAATATGAACGACCATGCAGAAAAAAAATAGGATTTCAGCAAAATATTGGAATTGAGCATAAAGGTTTTATGTTTTGAGGCTTGATGTGATTTTTACCATTATTAATGTGATTACTTTTGGCTATAGCAGTAGTTGATTGGCTAGTTTAAGCATCAGGTCTACCGATGGTCTGAGTTGGTGTTTCAGTTTTTTAACTGACCTGAAAACACAAAACTCCAGATCATATCTATATGTTATGGTTGTCAAAGTCAAGCGGTCATTACTGACATACTTCTTCTCTCTCTCGTTAATTTAACCTTTCAAACTTTTTCCGGACATTGTTATCTTGTAGTATTGAGAATTAGTACCACAGCACTGCGTCTCTTTTCTTATAAATATTACACATACATTTAAGACTTGGTACATTAGCAGCTCGACAGCTAAAACCAGTGGTCATTGACGGTGAGCAGCTTTTTGCCCTCCAGCACGGAGCCTGTTAAGTTAATTTCTAAGGTTTTTTAAGTTTGTTTTTCATTATACTTTACATCCTGATACTGTTGTTCATTTTTAATGTCCATATTGTCCGGCTCTGAAAGTGGTCTCTTCCTATAATCATTACATTTTTTACATTTTCCAACAAATTAACCCACTTGCAATCTCAGTTTATATGTGAGCTTTTTCATCACAGATATCTCCTCCATATTGCACAGCCATTGCTCCACAGTCGGTCCCTCTTTATATCATAATCTTGTGATGGTTTTCTGACTTATTTGTCCCAGATATTTGTCTTCTTTTTGTAGTATGTCATGTGTCAGACACACCAAATAGATTGTCCTACATGTTCCGGGTATTCCATATCCTATTGTTTTTTTAAAAAATTTCTTTACTTTTATGTTCTTTAAGTTCCTTTTTCCATTTTTCCTTAATATAGTACCATCAGTTCCTACGGTGCTGAAGTTATTGTACATTTTTTCCCCTTGTATCTTTCTGAAATCTCCCAATTTTACCTTTGCTGGTTTGTATCTCTTTCTCAGAATAATCTCTTATCTGTAAATATCAATATTGATCTTAGTTGTCTAGTCCAAATTTTGTCTTTTAGTTATTAAAGCTCAGCAGCTTAAACCCTTAATTATAAACTCAAGGCCCAAGCAAACCAACTCAAGCTCCTGGTTTATTTCTCCAATTTATAATTATTAGTTTCAATTGTAGTTTTAGTTTTTAAATCCAACTAATCACTTAGCCTATTTATACCAATACTCCTTTGTGGGCTATTAATTTTCTTAACTCCATATCCTTTCTACCAATTTTCAGATTTTTCCATTTTGAAACATTTTCATCACAGCACCAACATATCAGAGGCCTGATTTGTGGCACCTAAGCCACAAATTTTCACTTCCACTTCTTCTCACGCAATGGGAAGAAGGTTTGATCTAACCCTATTTCTCGTGAAATCCATAACCATAAGCAAGCTGGTGGACAAAGTGGTAAAATGAGATTTTTGTCCATTTACAGTATGATACCCTCGATAACTGTAGCGTCATCTGAGCATTTCTGTAGATGACAGAAGTGGGACTTGTGCTGGAAGTTTGTGTACAGAGTGAAAATGAATGGTGAGAGTACAGTGCTCTGTGGTGCTCCTGTGTTGCTGATCACCTGCTTAGACACACAGACCTTCAGTGGTCTAATGATCTGTAGCCTCAGCCATAGATCCTATGTCTTCTGGAGTTTCTGACAAAGCAGATTTGCCTGAATTGTGTTAACCGCACTGGAGAAATCAAAGAGCATGATCCTCACAGTGCTGCCTGCTTTGTCCAGATGACAGAGGGTTTGTTGAGGCAGATGTATGACAGCATCTTCAACTCTTTGGCAATAATAACCAATCTGCAGGGTGTCCTAGTTTGTGCTTGTATGACACCTCAAGTGAGCTAACAGAAGTCTCTCCAGGACCTTTATGATGTGGGATGTCAGGGCAACAAGTCTGTAGTCATTAATGACTGATGGGTGAGTCGGAACCAGAACCAAGTGGGATGTCATCCACAACAACAGAACCTTCTGTTGGGCCAAGCTGCTGCAGAATCTCACAGAGCTGCTCTGCACAGGCCTTCGGGACTCTGGGCTGACCGCATCCGGACCTGCAGCCTTGTTCTGGTTCAGTCTCTCCAGCTGCCTCTTCACCTGACCTCTAAGTGCAGAAAAGTTGGAGGTGGAGGCAAAGGGAGCAGCAGCATCTCCTGATGTGGTTGAAGACAAGCTTGTGGAAGCAGGAGGGTCCATGACTGAGGTGGAAGACAGAGCGTCTGAAAGCTGTGGGTCAAAGCAGGGTGGGATGAGCTTGTTGCAGAACTGAACCTATTGAACAATGTGTTCAGCTCATTTGCTCTGTCCAGGCTTTCATCTATCCGATCCTCCGTTTGCTTGAAGCCTGTGATCTTCTTCATCCCTGACCACGCATCTGTGATATTGCTCCAGTGGTTGTCAAAGCAGCGACTTTAGGCTCTCTTCTTCAGTCCTCTTTTCTTTTTCTTTTTTTGTAATTTTTGTGTTCTGGGCTTTTTGTTCACCGTTCATGTTAACCATCTCTTCAATTTGAAGGATTGAAGGATCTTTGTTGTCTTAGCAGCTGTAACACCAGTGTCCCGACAGTTTTGTCCACATGTCTAATTTGTAATTTGAAGATGATGTCATCTACAGAAGAAATGCTGTGGCATCATTTGGTCCCTGTGTATTCTATCTAATCTAGGCAGTTTGTGAGTTTTTTATTTGAAATTTGAATGAACCTTTTTCAGGAGCAAACGACATCGTTTACACTGCACCTGGTGATTATTTTTCTTTTTTCCCTAACAATTACTCTGCTCACGTAGATAATGCATCAGATCTCTTCTTATGGGTGCAGCCCAGTTCTGACTTGACTTCCGATCTGGTTGAGCTTGTGTTCCAGCTCTTTCCATCTGTTCTAACTTCTGTTTTCTGACTCTCTCCTTCTACTTTTTCAGTCTGTCAGGCTGTCCTCTTGCTGATAAATCACTTCGGACCCTCATGGCTGCCCACACAGCTGAACTGAAGTATGTGTGTTTTATTGAGTTAATTGTTTCCTGACTAAACCTCAACAAAGTTTTACTGAAAGCTCTGCAGCTATGGCTTGGTCCATTTTCTCATCTCCATGCTTCAATTCGATTAAAACATCAAAACATCAAATATAGGTGGTGGATATCTAGTTGGAAGGATACAACAGTAACTATTAGGTGCATAGTGAGAAAAATAATTTAAAAAAAATAATGTGTGCTGAAAACCTGCCTACATGTGTCTCAGGTGTCCGACTCCAGGCTGTGATGGATCGGGTCACATCACTGGAAACTATGCGTCACACAGGAGGTGGGAGCTCCTCACATTTGCATTTTGATCCGTTTAAGTAAAGTAATGACATTTAGATGACTTCTTAATAATAACGAATAATAATAATTGTACTTTAACTATTTGGCATCTGTACCTTACAAAAGTGTTACATTTTGACGTATGACTTTGCCAGTTTGTCTGGATGTCCACGGGCCAAGAAAGGAGGAGTCAAATCAGCACCTTCCAGGGACGACAAGGAAGAATCTGAGCTGCTGAGGTAAGTGACTGTATCTTAGTGTCACTCCTTTTTCTGTTTTCTACTAGACTAGCAGTTCATCAATAATGCTGGGAGGACAGAATTATAAAGCACTGTTAAAATATCAGTAGACAGAGCCGTTAAGTTGTCTTGAAGGCTGATTATCCTGAAACATACCAAGCCAAGACGCTGTCTTGGTTAAGACGTTATTATATTGTTTTAACACAATAGAATCTTAAATTCTACTGTGTTAATACTACAGGAAAGAAAAGCTTTAATGCTGTTAAGACTTTTTTTTTCAAACAAGAAGTTAGGGACGGGCAAAAATAAAACATTCAACTAATGCAAACATTTAAAAACACTTTAGGATTAAATAAGAACTCTAAGGGTTAAATAGAAGGCAGCTGATCATTTCTTCTTGTTCATGGAAAAGGCTTTTCAGTTCTCGTCATGGGCTTGAACTATTAATCAGAACAGTCACATTCATAGATCTGAATACTTCTTCTGATCCATTGTTGATGTTTTTTGGTCTTATTATGTGTTAGGGCTGTGGTGTAAATGCTAGGATTATGAAATCTGACGACACTGAACCTCCTTTGATATTGTTTATTTATTTTGACATAGATGGCTCATAATGTCTTCCCTGTCACAAATACGCTCTTTTCTCTCTTCAGTGTCCCTTGTTCATGAGATGTACATGAACTGCTAGGTTTTGATCAATAGTGTGTTGGATTATTTGTGTGTGTAGATGCTGTTTAGTTTCTCCCTACACTGGACTACATGTAACCACTAAGCTTCTGTTTGGAGTTTTTTTTTTACTTTGATTGCACCTGTTTCTGTCAATTTGCTGGTCTCTGGATGGGGCTTTGAGTGACCTTCAGACAGTGGATGGAATGTAATGGTTAGGTAAGGTTGTTTCCTGAAATGATTAACATTACATTGACAAATAAACATTACCAAACAGCTGATGATTTTTGCACAATTGTGCTGTCCTCACTTTATAGTTAGGCAAAAAAAAGAGCAGCTTGTAAAAGCACTTGTAATGCAGTGTATGCCACAACAGAACACACTGTAGAGTCAAACTCACGTGTGCAGAGCCTTTTCACTTTCACCGCCACAGGAATCCAGAGGTACGATTCCTCTGGAGTCAGTTGTACAAATCCAGAATGCAATATAGAAGCCAATCATCCAGCCAACGATCCTCTGAATGGTCTTAATAACCCCCTGATAGCAGCTTGGAGTTCAGTTGGTGCTTCTTGAGGATTCTCAGGAAGTGTAGCTGCAGCTGAGCCTCGATGATCACTGGTGTGATGTAGTCAGTCCAGGAAATAAGGACGCTAAGAAACCTGGAGGTGTGGACCCTCTCAGAGTACCTGGGTCGGTGCTGAGCTTCCTGAAGTTCGTGGTGGTCTCCTTGGCATTCTTGGTGTCCAGAGTGAGGTTACTCTCTGAACTCTCTCTCCGTCTCATCACCCTGGGAGATGAGTCCGATCACCGTGGTGTCGTCAGCAAATTAACAATGCGGTTGTTGTCGTGGGCTGGACAGTCGTTTGTGTCAAGATAGAGACAACGTACAATAAGCGATTTTAAATAACAATCAGATTAAATTGCAACGGCCGTAGTTTTTGTGCAACTCTAAAACATTTTACCTTACCGACATGCACTCACCAAAAAATGTTTTGAATGGGACATGAAGAAAGCATTTAGTCAAATTAGGATTTCTGCTTATCTGCAGGTGTCCAGTTCCTGGCTGTGACAGTCTTGGACACATCAGTGGAAAGTATGCTACCCACCGTAGTGCCTATGGCTGTCCCCTTGCAGCAAAGCGACAGAGGGAAGGTCTACTAAATGGCACTCCTTTCTCTTGGAAGGCCTTTAAGACCGAAGGCCCGACCTGCCCGACACCAGGCTGTGACGGTTCTGGTCATGCTAATGGCAGTTTCTTGACACACCGCAGGTATCCTGCTCTTTGTAGAAAATGTTGGTTTTGGTGTCTTGCCCAAGTACATTTGGATGTGTGGAGTGGCTGGATGTTGAACACTATACTTTATTGACCGATGTAGATTTGAAAGAATTATGCTTTTAACTATTCTAATGGCACAAAAGCGAAACAGTTTACAAACGTACTTAACAGGAAGTCGAGATTTCTGCAGTATTTACAAATGTTTAAAAATGGCATTTTGATTTGTAAACTGGTCTATTGGTCCACAGTTTTTTGTTGATTTTTATTTATTTATTTTTGCTTTCTCAATGTTATATCCTACAAAAACACACAGGAATCAGCAAGCAGACATTTCAGTGAAAATTAGAATTTTACAGTACAGTGTGACAAAAAAATGATCTTACACTAAAATTATTCAATTTAACTATGCAGTGGATGTGACAGGCGCACACTGATGCAATAGTCTGGATAAATAAATAAATCTAAGGCAAGGCAACTTTATTTATACAGCATCCTTCAGCCAGAGATAATTGAAAAACCTTGTACAAAGAAATTAAAAACAATAAAATAAACTGAAATAAATTACAACAGCCAAAAGCACAAGAAAAGCTTTCAGCTGAACAAACACTGTAATCAACTCACTGACATTCTGAGCTACTTAACTGCTTTCAATCATTCATCCCTCTTAGTTTGTCCTGATATAACTAAAAAAAACAATTTTTTTAATCAAGTAATATCTTCTCTCCTTGAGGCTTCAAAATCTGTTGAGCTATAAAAATCATGACAACAATCTTCTTTAGTCTCTCAGGTTGTCCAAGAGCTCCAGCCAGCAAGAAGAAAGTCAAGCTTCCTGGAGACGAATATATAACAGCAAAGTTCAGAGCAAGCGACGGTAAGACGAACACAGCAAGGATGTTTGCCATGTATTTACACTGTTTTATTTAGATGATTTTAGGCATAATCAGATAAAAACACATTTATATTTCTATTGCTAATCTATTTGCCTTTTACTTTTTCATTTTGGGTTTTGTTCTTTTGCTCTTCAGTAAATAAACTCCAATTATCGTGTAGAATATGAAATGAGTTTGTTTATGCACACAGATGACACTGATTGGAGCGCTAAGTACTATCACAGAACAAACTAAAGCAGGGATGTACCACAGCTTTCTGCAGCTGAATGAGAACAAAACTGAAGAAACTACAGGAGGAAAACAATCCAGAGTGAGATCACACTGCAGACCCAGCAGTGCTGAGCTGGCCCAAAATCTGGGTATCATCTGGGACACAAAGGAATTCATTAAATTAATTAAATAAATTGCCAACCAGCAAAATTGATTCTTAGAAACAAAAACAAATATACTAATAATGAATCAATCAAAAAAGAAGCAAATTAATGAAATAAAATAATCAAAATTTTAAGATTTAACCAAAAACAAACAGTGAAATGACTCCTGTAACAAAGGTCATACAGGTTGGCATTAATAATCCTGGAAAATTAAGTAGTTTTAGAAAACTTTACAGCTCTGTAAAGACAATTCCTACCTTCCTTTAGTGCTTCAAATGAGACGTGACGCCAGTCCTTTACCCACCTCCTTTCTGTCCTCCTGACTGTTGTCATCAAATCAATTCAATCCAGAACATCAATTTGGGAGCAGCTGGAGATTAAACGCGTCCCAAACCTCTGCCTGTGTTCCCTCGCAAAATCAACACCAAAACATGCAGCTCCAGCCCTGGAAGGAAGCTATTACTGTAACACGTGACAGGCAGATATAATATGTTTACACATTGTGTGTGATTCTGTCCACCAGTTCTGGATAATGATGAAGATATCAAGCAGCTGAACAAGGACATCAGTGACCTGAATGAGTCCAATGCAGAGATGGAGGCCGACATGATGAATTTGCACACTCAGGTGAGATTAAAGCGAGTTCTGTCACTTTCAGATGTAGTCAGAGCAGCAGCTGAGGGCAGAGAGTTGGTTGACCACTTTATGCCAGGGTGTGGAAACAATCATCTTGTCACAGTGAGATCGTTGCAAATTTCAAGAGAAACAGAAGTAAGTCAGTCACTGTTCATCGATGGGATAGGGTTAGATATTTTACGCCTGTGTGGATTGGTGTTAGGAAGAATAAAGTTCATTAATTAAAGAGGCATTTTAACTGCCTCTTTAATTAGTCTCAACTTACACAGCCTTGGAAACGTGTCTATTACAGAACCAGGGTTGAACATTTGACATCTGTCTTTTGCCTAACCCACTGCAGAACCTTTGTTTTTCTGCTACAGATTTCTTCAATGGAGAAGAACCTAAAGAACATGGAGGAGGAAAATAAACAAATAGAGGAGAAGAATGAAGCTCTGTTCTTGGAGCTGTCTGGTCTGAGTCAGGTATTAATTCGCAGCCTGGCCAACATCCGCCTGCCTACCATGGTGAGTCGTGTCAAGGTTCAAACAATAAAGGAATAAAACAAGCAAATTCCTGCTATTTTTATTTGTTTTCATGTATAAACAAGATTACACTTCCTCCCTGGTGTTCAGATGAAACAGAGATTGTTGTTTTTTGTGTGTTTTTTTTTAATCAGGATGTAAAAATATAGAAATTTCAATCTAAGGACGTAATGCTGAATTAATCAAAACAATTAAGGCCTGACTTACCTGGCTGTCTGATGTTGAGAATAAATAATTCTGTGTTTTTCCTTCTATCTCTTTTAGCTAGCTGCAAAGCTAAAGCTACAGGAAATGACATGTTACAAAATGCCATCAAAGCTAAGGGAAGAGGAGATGACACGCTAGGGAACGGCTAATAGATAGAGGCTAACGAAGGGAATGAAAAACTTCTGTTTGATGCCATTTTGTCCTGCTAGTTCCTAAAGGTAGCATGAGAAATGGACAGGGTGTATTTTCTGTATTAATAAATCCAATTCATGAATTCAACTCATCGACTCTCCTTCAACCTCACAGATGGAGAGCTCAGCATGGAGAACAGAAAAATTCTCCACACTGACCGTCCAAATCGACGGCACACATTTATGAATTGATCCTGATCACTAATCTTGACCTCTGAACTCGTGCTTTCAGCAGGAACCAGTATCCGAGCAGAACTTCGATAATTATGTGGAGACTCTGACGTACATGTTCACCAATAAAGACTGCTACCAAAACCCCGACACCCGGGCCCTGCTGGAGTCCATCAGCCAAGCGGTTAAAGGCATAGAGGTATGATGCAAGACGACGACGAAACAAGCAGCTGCCACATCTCTTCTGAGTTCTTACATATTGTATGTGATCATTCTTCTTACTCGGTTATTTAATAACTCCACTAGTTTTTTTTGTTTTTTTGTTTTAAGCATGTTGTTGGATGACGTATGAGCCAGAACAGACGACTGCATGTCGAGTGTGTGTCACCGCGCTGGCATCCAAAGGTTACTTTAAGTCAGGAAGACAAAAGTGCATAACCAGGAAATGTGTGCAGAACAAAATAATAATAATAAAAAAGAGCAGAAAATAGCCTGAGCTTAAGTGACTCTTAGTTATTACCATATCCCAAGAAATCTGATAGTACTCTACATTAGAATAGTGTTGTTGCACCTCCAATACCTAGTTTGTAGGTTTATTTTGCTATTGTTGTGTAACTATTTGTGTCCTGTGCAATTGTTAGTTGAATAACTAACTACTCATATTTGCTGCATTTCTAGCTATTTATTATTATTATTATTATTATTATTATTATTATTATTATTTATCTGCTTTTTAAGTTATTCCAAAAATCCGAATTTAAAATATTCCAACACAATAAGAGACAAATGGTTGTTTCCTTCATGGCTGAACAAAGAGGAAATATTTTAAGATATCAACTATGAATTATTTTCTATATCTTATTGTTTTATTTATGTACTGGAATCTTTTTATGTGCAAAAATTTTGTAACTACAGGTTTTTAAATAATTTTGTAAAGATTTTTGTGCTTCTGTACTTTTTGCCTTTTATTTCCCCAAACTATTTTGAATACACTGCTATACAGTAAAGAAAAGGAGACGGAGTTGTGCATATTTGGTATTTATTTGGTTATTTTAAAAAAAAAAGTGATGGTGAATATTTATTTTTTATTGTCTATGTGCTAATGATGGTTGTAAATTGATTAGCCTTTACCTTCATCTTGAAATAAAAGTAAAGCTACCATAAATCCGTTGTAGTCTTCAGGTATTCTGACACCATTGCTCTTTGTTTAAGCGACGCACCAGAAAGCTCCACGGTACAAACACAATGTCTACTGTATTAAACATTAAAACACTGTGCCTATGAAAAAATGCCATCCTCTTTAATGTCTTACTTTGCTTTTGCGAATCAAAAATGATTTGACTTCTTTTTTTCAATTCCTCCACCTTTTTTTTAGTTTCAAAGTAAAAAAAAATAACAACCCTGCCTTCTGCAAAAGAATGGCAATATCATATAAATATTTCACATAAAACAAGTAACTGCATGAATAGTCGCCCTTTGAAGTCAGTATTTAAGTCTCTGCTGTGACTGAAGCACAAGTTTGCTCATCCAGACACAACAGTTTTACTTTTTTCTTCCTTGCGAAACTGCTGAAGCTGTGTCAGGTTGTGTGGGAATCGCCTGGGAAACGGGGCTTTCCAGGTCCATGACAATATTTAGCTCTCTCACTTTTACTTTAATAGGAAGAGTGTGAAACGGGAGGGAGGTGCTGAGCGTTACCGCCAGCCAAAAGCAGAGGGGGCGACACTGCAGAGCAGATGGCTGTAAAAAAGAAAGGATGCCTTTATTTCTTACCTTCTTCAACATGGAGCCTTTAAAACCACAAAATGGGGGTGGGGTGGCGGCGCAGGGGCAAAGCCCCACCCACCTACTGAGGCCTTAGTCCTAGTGGCGGTGGTCACAGGCTTGCCGTATGTCTTCCCCCTCTGATTACCCTGTTTCCTGTCAAACCACTTTCAAATAAAGGTAAGTAGGCCCAGACTTCCCTTTGTCCCCCAGCCACTTATTCCAGCTCCTCCAGGGGAACCTGAAGCCATTCCCAGAACAGCTGAGAAACATTTGCAGAAGTAACACACAAATAAATTATGATTTCCGGATTTTTTTTTTCTTAATTATGTCTCTCACAGTCAGGGCCGGGTTTAGGAGGGTGTGGGTCCTACTTGATCGTGGTTATACACTTTGCACACAGACACACACAGATATACAGTTCCTTCCTTTTAGGTGGTCGGTGTTTGGCCGTGACTTACTTGTGGAAACGATCTTATCCACCAACCTCAACGTCACAAAAACCAGCCACTGTCCACCATGAGAGGTCTGATGTCACCAGGTTTTTTTGCTATATTTTGCACACACAGACACACAGTCAGGTTTTTAAAGATCTGTGATCGACCAGAAAATTGCAATTCAGGCCCAGCTGCTTTCATCCAAGAAGTGACCCAAGTCAGTTTAAAAAAGTATTTGGTAACATGTCTACTTAAGTGCTGAGTTATCGATCAAATTATCATTTAATATTTAAAAACTACCAGAAATATGAAGTAGAAGTTTTGTTATTTTAAGGACCAAAACAACAATTCATATGAGTAAAACAAAAATAACAAAATCAGGCAAAGGAAACAGTTTTCAAACTCAATTTTTTTCCATATAAAATGTATAAAACTAACAAATACTGCAGGTGTGTCTCACTGTGTCTAGTGATTTTTTTTGGATGGAACGTGTTTTTTCTTCAGTGGGTAGGGAATCCAGAAATTTTACACAAGAGCAGCGATACTTTATAATAAAATTACTCAAGTAAAAGCAAAAAGTACAATGTAGTAAAAAATACTCCTAAAAGTTATTTTTTTTAAAAGGAACTCAAGTAAATGTGAGTAAATGTAGTTACTTCCAACCATGTGGGTGCATCATCCTCCTCCTCCTCCACAGCGTCCCGACACCCAGCTGCTCAGGTCACACCGATGATCCTGCCGTTTGCAGCTTGGTTTTGGAAATGAATATTTTCATAGTGCCAAAGGTTACTTCTCTTAGGAAGTTAGTGAGGTTACCAAGTTCTAACTTCATAGTTTGTCTGTAAGCAATTTGGAAAACTGTCTAGCTGATGGATGGAGGAAGATTTTGCAGAACAAAATGCAACCAAGATCTAAACCAGGGAATTAAACTCGACTCCAACAGGTGAAACGTCTTGATTGGTTTGTTCCAGCTGTTCAATCGCAGTCCGTCTCTTTGGTTCTCTTCATCTCTTTGTAGTCTTTATCACATTTGAATTGAGGTGTACAGGTGTAATATTTCCTCAGAACTTATTTTCCTTTTCAGAGTGTGTGTTAAAAACTTTGGGTCACAGTCTGGACCTGATGTAAACCTTGGCGGTCAGAGAGTTGCACTCCTAAACGGGTAAACAATTCAATCACGGTCAGATGCTCAGTTTTCAGCTTACAGTACTGAAAAAACCATTTTTTTTTGTGCTTCTGTACAATGACAGAAGCGCACTCTGATCAAGTTTTACTAAATGTTTAATATATTTTATTGCATCCTCTTGCCATTGCATTTTGGATAAACTCCACAGGCCAGAATATTTCAGTATTCTGAGTTATTCTGTCTAGGTCAGAATACAGAAATATATACATCTTTGCATTCCCATTCAGATTAAGTTTCAGTTTGTTTCCTTTCTTAACGCTACAATTGTCACGACGACCACATATTAATAGATACACGCCAAAGTTTTGGGGTAAATAAACCTGTATTAAGATGTCTATGATCCAAATGTTCAGATAAATTCCAGGCTGATATTTCATCCCTTCTAATGTAAAATTGTTCTAAAATCAGCCGTGAGCATCGACTCATCTGAAGGTTTTCAGGTTTAAGTCCAAATCAAAGGTTATATCATTATTAATATGACATAATTTAAGAAAAATATATATATTTAAAAAAGATCTGATCCACAAAATTCACCACATAAATGTGTCCTTAACATTTGAAATCAATAATTGAGTGATTCAGTTTATTCTGGATCACTAAATTTATGAAAATTTCTCCATGGAATGTAATCTCTACTATTTCTCACAAGATCTATACGAAATCCATAAGCCACCAGTACATTGTTTTAATATATCTTAGAAATATTACCGATAGCAAAAGTTGGATCTTCAGCCCTATTCAGATTTTTAAAGTGGTAATAAAATGCAAGACTTTGTTGAGCTTTACATGGCTACTCCTCAAATCAGCACATCAAGTGTTTTGTTAATGGCTCCATTTCTGCACGTTTTCACTGCACTGGATTGAATCCAGAGATCAAACCGATGAGATTAGTTTTTATTCCATGTTATAGAAAACATACGTGTTTCTCATGCTTTGATTCTTCCATCCAAGTTTGAGAAATCAATTAATCTCCCGTAGCGACCATGCAGGTGTGCAACATGCTTGGCGAAACCGAGCGCCACCTTGGCGGTTCTAGTAACTTTCTGAAGCCAGAGCAGGAGGTTCTTAAAGAGACAGAGACCCAATTTAAAGGTGTCAATTTTCTTTGAAGTCATATTTGATATACTGTACACAGAAGTCACTTTAACGCTATAAAATGATACAATGTGGCTGGAAAACATAACATTTTCCAATAATAATTATTCCTTCAAATGTCAACTGTATTTAAATCTGAGTCCAGTTGCAGATAATTATAGCACGAGTCAAATAAGGTGACATTTTACCTACTTGTTTTAATGGATAAAAAAATATTTCTTTGGACATACAGTCAGTTCCTATTTGCAGAGCAAATAAGACATAAAAAAAACAGTGACCTCCAAATGATGCAAAATGGAGCAAGACAATGAGGTAAATGGCAAGATTTACACAGTTAAGCATGCCCCAGATTCACAACAACAATAATATAAATCAATACACCTAGAAGAAAAAAAAAGAAAGAAAGAAAACCTCACAAAATCTGCAACAACAAAAGAAACTTATTTTACAAGACATGTTTTGCCAGTCTGGATTGTCCTGTGTTCTCTAGCCTCATTAGGCTTCTGTACACGCCGAAGCTGCCCAATAATGCTGCTGGTATTTTACAGACTGCAATTCTACAGAGACTAGAACACACTATCTGACCACCAAGCACGAAACACAGAGTTTGGAAGGTCCAATGCAATCGTCATGGCAAAAAGCACCACAGCCTTGGCACATGATCATGGCTTTGAGGCGACATGAGCACTTCAGTGCTACTTCTTCAGCTGTAGTGTCCGTAAAAGCTTGAATACTGAGCGTGGCGTGGCTGGAGGCCAAGCGGGGACGCAGCTGGAGAACGCCATCAGCCATGCCGCGGGAGAAGCCACCGTTATCCATCATTGACACGTTAGCCGTGTAGCTTACCACTCCACCACTGCCGCCTTGTTTAGGCAACTTTCCATATATCTGGAAGGGAAGGGAGGACGATGAAGACGAGGGTAAAGGAGAAAGAGGGGAAGGGGAGCTGGATGAACAGGGGGTTTTGTTGTGCTCTTTCTTCGATATCCTCGTCAATGTCATCTCCATGTTGAGAAGTCCCTCCATTGCTCCTCCGGTTAAATACCCATCAGTGGGGTTCCCCGGCTCCTTTTTAGTCACACCAGGTGTGGTAGGTACAGACTTGGCAATGGCCTGGCAAGAAGGCCGCGGACTAATTTCATTTTTCACAGCAGGTGCAGGAGACGGCTTCCTCTGATGAGAGTGGGGATGCTGAGACTGTGAAAGCTGAATGTTAAACTTAGCACTGGCCATTGCTTCAGCATGGTAGGTTTCTGTAGGAGTAGAGGAGTTGTTGGACATGCTTTGATCAGATCTGTCTGGAGTGTCCCTCTGTGAATGCTGATGACCACAATACTCTTTAATAACTCTAGATTCCAGAGCAGCCAGAGACACGCCTTCTGACTTGCCTTTGGATGATAAAGAAGCTGAAGAAGTGGGCAGAGAGGTAATGACAGGAACAGCCCCGACAACTACTTGGGGCTGGTACTGAGGCGCATCTTGGGCACCCGTAAGACACGAGACTGGACTGTCTGTGGGTGACTTCGGAAGGTTATGAGTCAAATCTGGAGTAGGACACTGGACAGAAAACTCAGACCTATGGCCAGCTTCTGGTGGTCTTGCTGGTTGACCAGGTAATATGCTAAAAGCAAGCCTATTTGCAGAATGTGATGGTAAAACTTTTTCAAGAGGCAGACTGCCTTGTAGTAACTGCGTGACCAAAGGGTTGTTGGCTTCTACGGAGGACACAGGCCTTGCTGAGCTTGTCAGTTTTTTGGAGGCCACTAAGCCATTTGGCTGAGTGACAGGAGACTTTAAAGATCCACAACATTCCCCGTCAGTGTAGGTTTCTTTAGAGCTCTGACAGTCTTCTCCATTTTCTACTTTTAAAGCAATGTTTTCTTTTTTTCCTTGTGAACAAGGACTACAAGAGTGGTGGTCTTGGGAGTGAGGCTGATTGTCATGCAGTGGAGGCCGACCTTTGGGGAAGCAAGGCTGGATGACAGTCTGACCTTTGTGGCTAGACAAGTAGCCCTGAATCACTGGCTGCTGGTTTTGAGAAGAAAGGCTGCAGATTACCAACTGACCATTTCGCTGGGTGCTCGGCTGGGAGGTCCAGCTGGGGTCAGAGTACTGCTGCTGCTGCTGCTCATCCTCCTGAGTCTCATTTTCACAGTCTGACGCAGTTTCTGTTGAATCACTGTGCACCGCCTCTTCGCCATCCTTCTGTCTGAAAACGTCAACAATCTCTGCACGTTTTGGAGAAGATACCGTTTTTGGCCATGTGGCTAAATGAGAGAATTCTTCCTGTGGGTCCAAATGATGTGAACTGTGATGGATAACACCACCCAGTCCAACCTCCTTTCCCTTTTCTTTTCCTTTGGTCCCCAGTGTTTGAATAACGTCCACACCATGAGCACCAAACCTGGGAAAGGAATCTGGAATTGAAGTTTGGGTTAAGGTAAGTTTTACACAACCTGGATCTGTTACGTCTGAAAAGGGAGCAGTAGACTCTGGTATTGGGCTGCTTGTGGCTGATTTGGTGGCTGATGACACAGACTTGGAGTCAGGCTCTGGGGGAACTGTGAAGTCCCCATCAGTCAACTCATTACAGGATCTCAGGGGTTTGGCTGACGTTTCCCCTACATCCACATGAGCCTTGGCTGCCATGCCTGGTCTGTGTTGATGAGGACTTGCCACTTGTGGTGACATGGAAGCTGATGTATTTGACAATGAAGGAGATGAGTGGGATGTAGCTTCTACATCGAGAAGCTGTAGTTGTGTTCCAGACGAATTAGGTTCCGAAGAAAATTCCTGCTCTTCATTCCCACCCTCTCCTCTTCTTCCTCCCCCTCCCCCTCCTCCTCCACCTCCTCCTCCTCTTCCTCCGGGCTCGATTGGTCCTGGATGCTCTCTTGTTCTTCGTTCGCTGCTGCTATCCGATAACCCAGTAGAAGACCACAGCCGGACACCGGTCGCCCCTGGCCCCTCGCTAGAGGCCGCAACAGCAGCCTCGCGTTGGGCACGGGCTTGCTGAGCGCGGGCCTTGATGTCTGCGAGCGTCCGCGCGCCACCCGTACCCGACCTCCGCGTGCATTCGGTCTGCGGCACGATTCGGGGGCAGATCTGGTAGGTGGAGTGCCCTTTGACCCATGGAGGTTTGATTCTGGAAAGTTGAATCTAGCACAACAGACAAAACAGCAAATCAGTATTTCCCCAGATAATTTTAAGGATTTTGTACTTTCGTACATAAAAAATTTCTTAGCTTTCCAACCAAGTCTTACCCGGATAGGTGGCACCTTGGGTTCTTCGGTTGTCGGCTGTGGCTTCTCTGAACAGACACTGTCAATTGTGGTACGAAAGGACCGACGGTCATTAAGACGTGCCCTTTTTTCGGGGAAGCTGCAGAAAGCCTCAACCTCATCTTGCCTTCTCTTCTGTTCCTTAAGTTGAGTGACGAGCATGGGGGTGGTAGCTGGACTAGCCGATGGGCTGCTCTCACGACTGCTAGTGACGGTCCCTCCTGTGACGGAGGTGACCACAGAGGCTGTATCGTCCAAGGGATCAGCAGGAACAGTGGCACTGGAAGATCCTGAAGAGGACGAAGAGTCCAGACCTGTGGTAAAAGCTCCCCGTTGTTCAGAAGAAGAGGGTGACGAGGCAGGTGAGGAGGCAGGTGAAGAGGAAGAACTGGATGAGGACGATGGAGAGGTGGTAGAAGCTAGAGCAGGTGCAGCTTCCTTGGGGAGCATAGAGGGAGTAATTTCAGTCTCTTCGTTTGCACTGGTGGATGCTGTGCTAGGACTAGGACTTGGAAGAGGAGTAGGAACTGCCATCGCCATTGGCTCTGGAGCGGGGGAGGCCTTAGGCTCCGTCACCGTACTCTCAAGTGGGAGCTCCACACCACAGTCAACATGGAGAACGACCTCTCCTTGGACAACTGTGTTGTTGGATATAGGAGAGTCAATGGGCACTGCAGCTATGTCCAAAACAGCAGTGGTGTCATCGCTAATGTCTTTTGATTGCAGAGCTGGACCGGTCTTGCAAAGGGTCCGGCGGGCCCTACGACGCAGGTCGGCCCGTGTGCGTCTCCTCATCCTGCCGTCTCTCCTTCGCCGACCCACACTGCGTCTTTTCGGGACACTGGCTGAGACGACGTCTGTGTCGCTTTCCAGCACAGTGGCTGCAACCTCACTAGCTTCACTCATGAGTTTAAGAGACTCGTCTCGTGTTAAGCCAGACCTAAAGGTGGACAAGGTAAGTTTTAGCAAATTGTGGATTTATATGGCCGATATATGACCAAATGTCAGTGATTTTAAAAACATGCATCACTTCTGTTTGCCATACAAGTACGATAAGCACAAATGAAATTGTAAAAGTATGAAAAACACAAATCAGTATTTCAATAAAATGAATATGATCTTACTTTTGCCCGTGGTATTCTTCAAAAAATTTCTCTTTCCAAGCCTCTACTTTTTTCTCTTTCTCCTTTTCCTGTCGGAAACGGACTTGCATTTCATGGGTGAATTCACCTAAAAAATACCAAAAAAAACAAAACAAACGCATTTAAAGCTGTTTAAATGCATCATCATTAAAACTCTAATGTAAATTGAGCATATTTCTTGCAAAGTCTTGCCCTACTTGCCTTTTATTCTTACATTAAAAATTACTTTGAAATGAAAGTGTTTCAAGTATTTCAAACAAAAAGGAAAATTCAATTCAGTTTATTTCTATAGTTCCAATTAACAAATGTCATTTGCTGCTTCTGAATCGAATTGTGATCCTAAAATTAGGAATCGAATCACTAGACGTCTCAACTTTTAATTAGATATTTGGCTCCATAGTGCCGTCTTTCTTTTGTGCACTTTTAAAAAATTCTTAATTTCTAATATGAAAATTAATGCAACTACTGTACGCTACTAGCCTCAAAACAGCAGGCCATTCTTGACAAAAACAGGCCAGTGGGAGCCACCATAATGAACATTTCCTACTTTGCAAACTTCTTTTGACCTCAATGTCGCCTCCTAGTGACTCAATTGAAGCTGAAATTGATAAACATCTTTTTTAAATTTCTTCCAGTTTCATGTCTGCCTTTAACATCAACTGTAAATGCGAGTGTCATAAAATGTTACTAGCGAAGCCTGAATTGTTTGTAAGTAATTAAGTTACCTTCAGCAAGTCTTTCTTTCCAGCTCTGAGAGGCATGGGTGAAGAACTCATTGTTAAGAGCTGAAGTACTGAGGCGGGTCATACCATCAGGCCCAATCTAAAAGCAGAAAGGAAAAAAAAAGTCAATCAATGTTCATTTTTTTGTCTGACTAAGATAGTTAAGACACTTACAGAAAAGTTTAAAATAAAATAACTGTAAAATGGAATCTTAAGTATATATTTGCTACATGTCAATTTACTTGATTTACCTAAAATAATTGAAAATTGACAGGTTTTTAATTCAAAATCTTTCTTGCCTCAGTCAATAAAATACTGTATATTCCCTTATAATAAGGTCGAAAATAGTGTTATGACAGTGTGGAAGTTGAAGTTAAACAGTGTGTATCCAAGTCATACATGCTCATATTTTAACACAGACCACAGATATACAAATGTAACATTCGTTTATTGAAAATATCAATACTGTTAAATTAGATTTTACGGTAGATAAATTAAAAGATTTTAAATTGTTTAATCTTCAAATGTAAGATTTTGAGGAGCTGGCAAATGAATATTGTAAAGGTTGAAAGAACAATCTCGGTGAATGTGATCCACGGCAAGGTACATGTCAGACATCAAGCAGCAGAGGTGCACAAGTCGGCCAACTTGCAGAGGCGCCAGTGGTGCGATTGCTCCGCACTCTGGGTGCTTTGTGGGTTTATGAATCAACTATTAATCTCTTTTAGGACTAATTCTGCTCTGCCCGTGAAAGGCTCAGTGTAATAGAGATGCTTGCAATCCGGCTTGTTTAAAAAAATAAATTTAAAAAAGAAAAAACTCAAGCAACTTTTTTGTTTTTCTAAAAACAAAAACTACACTTAGCCTCGCAGGGGGAGCAGGTAAAGCCTGGTGGTATAACACACTAGGGGAAACCTGCCCATTTCCTTTGTTAGTTTATTTTTTCCTCAATAGAGATTAGTTGTTTTTGAAGTCCATGTCTCCCTGTCTTTTCTTATGGCTCAGTGAGTCAGGTCTTAACACATGTAGCACACATGCAGCAGAGAGAGTAGGTGACCCAATGAGTGACCATCCTAGGTCTATCAGTAGCTTCTCCAATGCCAATGCAGTTAGCTTATGAATGCATAAAGCCTCCTGTGACTGGGAGATACCCACTGCTGGGTGTGCAGTAGTCTTCATTTTGGTCCTCATTGCTGAAATTTTGTCCTTTTTACTAAATCATAAAAAAAGGACAGAGAGAGATCTTCTATTGTCAGAGAGAACTCTACACTAAATGAAAAACAAAAACAAAACAGTAACCTACTTGTCGATCCACCTCAGGCAACAGCTGCAATAGCTGCTGCTGTGAATGTGAGGGAAAAGCTGAAAAGGTCCGCACATTGATGAGCGCTCTAATGTTGGTGTTGACCAGGATGGAACCGGGCGTTTCAAAGTCTATGTCTACGCCTCCACGACTCTTTTTCATGGGACCTAAGACAAAAAAGAAGGACCGAGTTCAACTTGGAAGATATTCAACTGAATCCAAATGCAAACAAATGACATCCTTACACTTTATAAGACAAGCTGGTCCAGTTAAATAAAATCAGCACAAATTCTCTGTAGAGTCCACAGGAAGCATTCACAGCATAATCACTTTTTGCACATCTTACTCAAAATGGTTTGAATCTTTTTGCAAATTTCCACTCTGGGTGCCACTGGCCAAATGTGGGTAAATGTGTGAAGTGGTGTAATTTTGACCACCACACCAACCGTCTTGGAGGGTTTGCAATTTGAACAGAAAAAAAAAAAAACTCTTGAGTTTGTACTCCTGTCCAGGGGTCAACTGGCCATCTGGTGTACTGGACAATTCAGAGTGGGTTGATGCAGACTTTAGCCAAACAAACATCATTTTTACAGACTGCAGCGGCCCATTGGTTGATTTTATGGAAGGACATCAGGTTAATCCAATGAAAACCTTCAGTCCTTCTTGGCCAGTCGCTTGATTCTTTTGAACAGCTTCATGCCGTGAATAGTAGGACTGCAGTATAAATGTCAACAACTGTTGTTTTTATTCAATGAAATTATTCAGTCAATCAATGATTCAAATTATTGAACCTTTTAATATATATACATGTATATATAATGCAATTCATAGAAATGGGTGGATGGTGATTTTTTAAAATATGCATCAGATTTTTAAATGGATTGAGTGAGTTGGATTTTGTTTTGTTGCAATTTTTTCTATTGCCAAAAATATTTTCAGTAAAAAATAAATAAATAAGTAAAACACAGCATAAGTTACAGAAGAGCAAAGTCATTGACCACAACCGTGACAATATTTTCTGAATAACAATGATAATTTGTGAAGTATGTCCTGTTCCGCCCCATATTCAGGCAATCTGTAATACATTCTCTATATTTAAAAATACACTTTAAGTAATGTTTAATTTAGTATGTGAAAAGCAGAACGCCAAAACAGAATTTCATTACACAGTTTACGCTTTTTCACATCTTTACCTGTAGACACGTGTTCTCCGTTGACTTTAAGTGGAGTGAGGACAACACGAGGCATCATGACAGCCTTCTTCCTTTGTCTTCCTGACTGTAGAAAATAGGAGAAAAACAGAAGATGTCAGAACTTTGTGCACACACATCAGGCAAGTGAGCATTTAACCAAAAAACATTTCTATGCAGATTTTTCAGCTCCAAGCTGCAAAAACTATGATTTGGGTGTGAAAGTAAAGCAACAACTTAAACTTCAACCCCAGTAAGCTAGCAATGCCTCAACTAAGAAAACATTAAATTGCACAGTTCATTCCAAACATTACAACAAAGGTTATTCTGCCACAGTTGTGATATGGAGCAATCCTCGGATGCAGCATCCTACCTTGAAGATACTTCACTTAACACAGATCTTCACAATCTACATACAGCAACACCAAAGTAAAGGGATGGCAGAATATTTCTGATGCATGGAAAAAGGTTCCAACAACATGTCATGTTACTATAACTGAGCGTAGCAGGTCACAAACATTTTACTGGCTGAGAAGTCAAAAAGTCAAGTAGTCTTTAGGAGAGTGTAGTCTGAAACTAAATTACATCCGATGTCTTTGTGCAGGTTGCTCACCTGTCTCGAACGACTCAGTCTAGTCTGAGCATGTTGGCTTTGCTGAGGATCTGTGCGTCCCTGCTGTCCCGTTGCCCTGCTGAGACGTGTCTGAGGGTGGCTGCTGGGAGTCTGCAGCTCTGTGGAGCAGGAGGCACTGGATGAATTCTCATCCACTGATGCTATAACCCAGGAAAAATAATATTAAATTAAGCAAGTATTATTCGACACAATATCTATGGTAATTTCTAAAGAGCAATGAAAATGGCCAAGCGACGGCACCAAACCTGTGGAAATTCTGGTGAAGTTAGCAGTTAAAAAGAAACAAACACACCAGAAGGTGAATCTGTTAAACTAACCCAAGTTTGACTCATAAATTTGGACAGTGTTGACTGCAACCATTGGAATATTCATACTTGTGAGTTTGTGGGATTTGGAAAGACTGTCAATTTTGGCTGTAATATAAAAAAGTGTCACTTTATTCTTAACAGACAGTATGTTATGGCTACAGCTAGGTAATAAAACAATATATGGAGATATATATTACAAAAATGTTTTTTCCTTGATAGATATGAGAAAGGGTCGATATATGGATGGGAATCGAGAACCGGTTCTTAAAGAGAACCCAGTGGTTCAGTTCCTTGGAATAATTCAGCTGCTTGCTTAACAATCCCTCTAATCGGTTCCATTACATGCAACACATTTGCCTGATGACGTATTGCACACGCTCCGTATTTTGCTTTAGAAAATATCCACGATGTGGTTCCGTTTCACAAAAAGAGACATCGCAAAATGTCCAGAACTTTAATAATAACAAAAAGAATAATTAAGTCCATCATCCTCAAACAGTTGATCACACTGCTTGCAACCGATTTAAAACAAATGTAAAGTATTTGGCAAGATGCTTAGTAATGGCGCTGACTTGAGAGGGCAGAACTTCAGGGAGATATTGCTGGTGGAATGATCTGTTCTAATCCAATTTAACACCATTGTCATTCGCAATAAACAAATGTTCAAATTCTAGATCTGTTAAAATCCCTGAAGGACTGTGGGCACAAATGACCTGAGCATGTAATATCACCTCTAAACATTATATAGTGTTTTAAGAGCCTGATTACTTAATAGAGATTTAGCAGAAGTGCAAACATTTATATTTATTTTAATTCTATTTTGCTAAAACAGGCAGTTTTTAGCAATATATTTGACTACCTGTTATGAAATCAATTCAAAACTATCCAAAATTAAACTGAAGATCAATTATGGAAAATATAGATGGACTGCATACGTTTTAAGGTGTATGAAAAAGTTTAAGACTTTTGAAGATTCAATATGAAAACATGAATTAATGGTGCGTGTATTATTGAGTTACCATCATTGTCTATGACGGCTGCGACAATCGTTTCTGAGGAGTCGCAGCTCTCCTGTTCAATGGTTTCACTGGAGTCAACCAGGGCAACAGCAGATCCTGCCACTGAGGTACTGCAGCTTGAAGTGGGATGCGCAACATTTCCCACTGGCTCTGGGGGAACTTCTGACTCTGAAGTTGGTTTTGTCCACTGGAGGGCATTTTTCTACAGAAAACAAAAGGCACAAAAGTGAGGTAGCCATGTAGCAGCACAAGTGATACAAAACTTAACTTTACAGGGGCTTTTGGGACGAGTTAAAGATCTTTAGCTACTGATCACATGCTAGTGGTTAAACTGGCGATTTGTGACTAAGATTGTAAACTAAAACTAGCTACCTGCGGCAGACTGTCAACCAATGCATTACTTCTATGTTAGGTTGTTAGTTACTTCATATGAAAATATTTGTAATTATATTAAAGCAGATAAAACTATTTCAGAATGAAGTACCTTGAGAGTGAACAAGCTCATTCGTCCAGGAAGCTTGAAGAAAATGCTGTTCTTGACCCTGTCTCCCCTCACTTGGGAGTGTAGCATGGTGACCAGGCAGGCCAGAGGAGCGGTGCCACTGCAGCCACACACACAGATCAACTTTTAGACTGTCCACAGAGATGGTAGAATACGTTTATGTTTCTACCATTAAGCCTATCATGATATATCAAGTCCTTTTAAAATGTAAAAAGTATCTTTAAAATTATTCCACATTTAAAAAATAAAACTTTAAAGTTATTCCATCTTGCTTGGTTTTGGGCATTAAATTACATAGTGCCTATACACCTTATGGATGAACATGTATACTTTTTCATTTGGATTTAGTGCCAAAAGAATCCTCTTTTTGAGGGAGAATAACTGCGCAACAGCTTTAAATTAGAGGTGGGCGTTTATTAAGATAACGTTCAGCTTTGGTAGTTTTACTATTTTATCCAGTGTTTGTTCAATAAAAGCATCTGTAAATAAATTTGAAAATACAGTGACTGTATTTAGTGACAGAAATCACACTTGTTCACATGATTGATGTCCTAAAGAACATTATTAGAAATAGGAATGCTATTCAAGAGCAGCAGTGGTTGGTTATCCAACCACTGCTATTTATTATTTATTATTTATATTTATTTATTATTTTTTATTATAAACAGCCTTGTTGGTGTTTTATAAATCAGAACTTTTGCATTTGCAAGTTTCAGGCCCCGTTTTGTGCGCATGTAAGCTTTAGAAATAAGACCTTTAGTCCTTAAAGTATTTACCAAACGTGCAATTGGTTTGTCCCAGTTTTTGTGTTTCGCAAGAGAATCTTTTATATACAGAAATACTTGATTTTTATCATGGTGTATGAACCAAAAAGCAAAGCTCTTGTGTTGTTAAAATGCCACCTACATATAGCTTATATACTTATTCAATAAGTTGTACTTTAAATAAATCCTTGGCTGGGTAGAATAACAGAAAGGGGAAAGGAAATGTTATCTTTAGCAACAGGGGAAAAAAACACTCCAATTTCAACATTTACTTGAAACATACCTTCTGTTTATAGTTGGCAGCAACCGAAGAAGTTCATGGAGACAGAAAGAAAGTCAGTTATTAACATAAAAATTTCACCTATGAACTCAAACTGCAAAAATGCTGTGCATCTGGTATTACCAAATTCCTGTCCCAAGTCAAATAAATATGAAAAAGTTAAACATCTTTGATCATGATATTGGAGGTTCAATTGGATAACTTGTTATATATTCACATAGATGAATATGTGGTTCAAAGATCCACCATGGCAATTATGTCTACAATATGACTTGAAATTAGTGAAGCAGTGACCTATATTCACTAGTGGTGCACCTAGCTCTATAAGCTAAGTGCATCATGACAACTAAGAGCCTTGATTTGACCCCTGCTCACTTAAAGGAGACTAGACAATTGTAGTCTGAAAGAAACCACTTAGTAAAGTCTCCAGTTATTCCATCTAGCGAAACTGTGACTCTATGCGTTTGTGTCCGACCTCATTTCCTTCAGCCCCTTGGTCTGGATGACATGGAGGATTTGTTTGGGAGTCATGGGTGCATCAGAGAAGTTCTCCAGGACCTGGAAGATACATTTATTTTTTTTGAAGAACAAAAACTCAGCTAAGAAAACTTGGAGAGAACTGTGCAGACCTCTTTGAATGATGTAACACAAAGGTGCCCAAAATCAGTCCTAAGGGAAAGTCACTTGGCAGAGGCTTACATGTTTTAGCACATTTGAATCAAACAGATGGGTGTTCGGCAGGTTTCAGTAGAATTTCATAACATGCCGAGGGGCTAATTAAACCATGTGAATCAGCTGTGTTGGAGCAAGAACACAGCTAAAATTGCAGAACATTAGCATTGAGGATCCCTGATTTCACACATATAAAATGAACCTTAAGCTGAACAATAAAAACTAGGGATGTGCTGATCAGGTTTTTTCCTGCCGATACCGATCACCCCTGAAGGCCGATCGCCGATTCGATCCCCGATTCCGATCCCCGATACCGATCACATAATTATTATTTATTTATTTTTTATTATAAACACTACTTTTACATTATGTAGAAAAAGGAACCATGAATTCACCTTAATTTAGACAAAAACTTGTTTTTAATAACTTTTCCAAGAAAACTAAACAAAACAGGCATTGTGCAAGTTATACTGCTACCAATAATACTATCTTTGACAGACTGATAACATA